>JACCEG010000180.1:21277-66787 GCA_014065205.1 Tuber brumale
CCCTCAGAGGGGCCTTGCGCACCAAAGCGGTACATCCCGATCCCACACTCTGGCCAGAAGGCAAGATAGTACATACGTATAATACGACTCAGACTCGTGTGGTAGGTGGAACGGGCCACCTCGGTTGTCCTCCTGGCATGTATTGTTATCAGGTAGATCTTGCATTGCTATGTCCCAAGTTTTTCGGTATAGTAACTTGCTTGCACACGGGTAGCAGGCAACCACCAGGTGACTCGGGGAACTTCGTACTGTTGGCTCCTGGGCCGTGTGGGCAAGTTAACTATCCTCTCTTTCGATCAAGACTCTCCATATATTGATTCTTGTTTTCGAGCTCGCGAGTCCCTCGTGGGGTCCCTTCACTTAGAGCCTACTGGCGTTGATCCTGCAAGTAGAGACTTGCTTCGCGCCGCTTTGATCGTTTTGAATTTCGACTCCCGTAGTTGCACACGGACTGCCCGATCTCCGTCGTGGTCGGTACCCAATACACCCCAGCCAAAGGGGGTTCCCGTTTCGATTCCAGTTCCCTTAGGACACTGCATACCCAATTGCCGCCGCCGTTGGTGCCAATGAACTGACCCAGGTCAGTTCCTCGTCGTCCTCCAGTTCCCAGATCTTATTCACTCGGGCTGGGTTCTGGATGGTAGGGACTTTGCGAGCTAATTTAGGCTTTACAATAGCCGATCTTGCTCGTCGAATTCCCATTTTTATCGGTCTTGAGCTGACATTTGCCGCCGATATATGGGCATCTCCCCAACACGTCTGATAGGTGTGGTTTTTCTTTCCACAACATTTGCAATCTCCTTCTTTCCTCCAAGTGTCTATCACACTTTGCGGGATACCGGTGTGGGCCTGGGCGAAGTTGGTGTGGGTGGTCTTTGTCGCACTTCCTAACCTTTTTCTGGGCTTCTCCGGTTCATCGTCCCTGTTCCGCTTTTGTGGTGGGCCTCCACCTCCCTTGACATAAGGTTTAGTATCCCTTTGTCGCTTTGATTTAGAGTCCCGTTGGTCTTCTCTTTTGACCTCTCGGACTATTTTGGGCCTGGATGATTGGTCACGCCCAATTTTCTTTCTGGCCAGCAGTCCTTCTTCCGACCTCCCACATAGCCTTAATGCCTCCTCCCATTCTTGATCCGTTGTATATTGCAGGGCCGACAACCTGCGGACAATCTGTTCCGGAAGTTTGTCTTCGACTACTTCTCTCCAGGATTCCCCGGTCATGCGCGGACGAATGTTATGGTTGTGCATGACTGTCAGATATCGTTCAATACTGCCATCGTACGTGACTAGTTTCATTGCTCGTAGAGCTCGTCTTTCGTCTTCTACTGTGGTGAATCGCTTCATCATATCATGTTCAAAGCGGGTCCATGTCGCCAACTCCGGCTCCTGGGTTTCCCCTTGAAGTCCATACATAGCTTTCCGGTAACATATGGTCTAGGCAAGGACTATGTCTCCTTTTGTACGACTGGGCGAATAAATGACACGTTCCCGGGCATCATCCCAGATGCGCGGGCTTCTTTCGAAATAGTCCGCGCATTGCAAAATCCACACATATATATCTTGTGCGGGTCTGTCCTCAAAGAATGGGGGTGGCTCTGACGGTCACTTAATGTTCAGCGCCATCGGATTTGCTAGTGTTTCTACCATGCCAGACTGTCCTGGTGTTTGTCCTTGCCCGCGTCGGCTAGGACTTCCTCTTCGTCTTCCGCTCTCATCATCATCATCATCGTTATCGTCACTAGGATCCCCTGGGTTACCTCCTTGGGCACCTAAGGGGGATGCATCAGCGGCTTTTCTGCCTTTTCCCTTTCCCCTGCGTGTAGGTGGAGCGTAGTACTCCCCGTCGTCCGTTTCTTGGACTGCGGGTAGGGGTGCGGGTCTCGCAGCATCGGGACTTGGTGCCGTGGCCAACACTCTGTTTATTGCCTGCGTTAATACTTCTAGAGTATCGTTGGTCTTAGTATTTTGCCGCTGCTACTGGTCCTGATATTGGTGGATTTCTGCCGGTCGGGTAGTCTGATCTAGACGTATCTGTCCTAGTGTATGGTTGACCTCCCTTTCTCGCGTGGTGCATTGAGCGTGGAATTCTGTGAATTCCGCCCGTAGACTGAGGACCATTTGTTCCAAAGTCTGATCTCGGGCTAAAGCTGCTTGGGTTTCTTGCCCGAGGGTTCCATGTAACCTCGTGGTTACCTCCTCATGTTCCTGTTGACTCCTTTCTTGCGTGTCAATTTTCTTTGCGACTTCTCGCAACATTTCCTCTTGTATCCCTTTGACTTCACTTTCCACGCCTGCCAGCTGCATTAACAAGATTGCAATATCGTTATCGTGGACATCTTGTCCATTGGCGATTTGCTGTTGAACCTTAATTAATTTCAAGGTATTATCTTGTGTGGCTCCCTTCAAATGTTTGAAGGCTATGTTGGCTTGGTCAAGCGAGGTATCAATGTCCTGCCTTATTCGACCCCAGGTTATCCCAAGACGGGCAGCCAATCTGGCTAGGTTTGAAGCGTGGTCTCCTCCTGGTTTAGGAGTAGGGGCCCTTGATATCCTATGCGTGCTTGCGACACTAGAGGATCGGTGAGAGGGTAAGTTTCCACTCCGGAATGCAGGGTCCTGAGGTGTTGAAGGGAAGGGACTATGAATGGCGGAATCATCTCCTTTATCCCTGGTATCGGGTTGGGTATCCATAGGTTCACCCGCTGTTATTCCTTTCCGCGGGTCCTGAGGTATCTCAGCCATTGTGATGCTTTCCAGGTATGCTAATTGTTCTAATAGTCCTGAATCAGTGATTACTGGTAGCTCGTACCAGAGTTCTCGATATCCTCTAAAAGGTTTAAGAAATAGTATGTAAGGTATACAACGCTTGAGAAACTCTAGAGGTGAAGGTATAAAAGGATTCGGTTGGTCCGACTCTGGACTCAAAACCTGAATCTCCTTTTTCTCGAGGTTTAGAATGTACTTATAGTACATATAAAAGTGTGCTTAGGCCCAGGCCGAGGGGATGTCTGGCCCCCGGATGACTGTGCCTGGGTTTTCCTTTTCCTTTTCTTCCGTCTTCAAAGAGCACTGGGTGCTCCAGTTGACCAAATTTTCCGACTCGGTCCAATTCCACTCAAAGTCCGAACCATGCCAGGTACGATATATGCTATTGAATTGATTCCCCATTGGGATCCCGAAAGGTTTTGTGAACCACGAGGGTTCTTGCGTATATTCTTCTTTGATTTCGAATAGCTCACTATCGAAGACTTCTTCGAATATCTGAATATAGATAGGATAGTGAGGTGCTTCGAAAATGTAATCGAAGTCTGAGGTGAGGGTGAAGTTTGAAGTGAACTCGTAGTTCATATAGTGAGCCTTAGTAACAGGAGAACTATCAATATACTGTTAGGCGAACGCCAAACTCAAGTATATAACTGAGGGACGTAGGCCCGAAATCTTTAATCGGAGAATCTGTCGAGGAAGGCTCGTCTCGATAAAGTAATGTAAGGTAAACATTTAAAGCGTAAAATACTATTATATTGATAAGATCTCTTCTCCGTTGCTTGATGATGTCTGTAAAGCTCGGGAGGCACTTCGATATTTATACCCCACGTCTGAGTATTCGCGGACTACTTCTAACTACTATGCCTACGAAGTACCACCCTGGTTTTATACGCAAACGTCCAGAATCTTATAAGTGCGAACACCGTTTGACCCTGAAACTTATCACACCCTTTCGCGGACTCGGAATAGTATTCCTCCGTTGAGATGACTGCGCTATTTGTTATACCAAACAGCCGCCTCCAACTTAGATGTCCGCATAGACCTTTATATGACTTTAGTCTTGTTGACTATCTTTCCAGTAGCCTCTTCGGTCATGAAGGGATCAGGTTCATGCCCGGCCACCTAGTGCCAATCGCAAGTCCGAACCCAACATGTCAACGTCTTAAGGGGTTCCGACTTATCTAGGTCTTTCTTTCTGAGCGTGCTTCCGCTTGGTTCGCCGGCCTCCGTAGAGGGGTCCTATTACTAGGACCAACCAACCTACAGCTGATCTCAGAACGGTATGGGTGGATCCGGTATACCCCTAATAGCTTCTACTACTGGGATATCCTCATAGAGCTCTTCGCCGGAACCCGTCCCGTCACTTTCGGCCCATAGTTAGGAAGCCTAACTTTGAAGCCTACTATCTCAATGCGCCTCCGACGGACGTCCTCCGTTCCAATTCCCAGATGTCGCCAAAGGTCCCCTCCTATATATCCCGCGAACAGCATGCGGTAGGCCGGACGGCGGCGACGTATATGTTGTTATGAAGTGGGCTTGATTGATGTGACATTTTAGTTATGGGACCCAACTCTCGAAATCTCGCTAATGACGTGCGGGCCCCATAAGAGGGCCAGAGGGGGGTGTTGGCACTCCGGTAAATTGAGGGTCTGTGCGCAGTTACCCTACCGTGGGTCTGTGCACATGTCTCGGATTTCCATATGCCTAACAGAACCTCCTTTAGCTCGAGTGTATTGGGTACCGACCATGATGGGGATCGTGCATTCCATGTATAACTACCAGAGTCGTAACTCAAAATGATCAAAGCAGTGCAAAGCAAATCTCTCCTTTCAAGATCAAAGCAAGTAGGCTCCAAGTGAAATGACCTCACAAGGGACTTATAAGCTCAAATACAGGTATCAATATATGGAGAGTCTTGATTGAAAGAGAGGATAGTTAACATACCCACATGGCTCGGGAGCCAACAGTACGAAGTTCCTGGAGTCACCTGGTGGCCATCTGCTACCCATGTGTAACAAGTTTCTATACCGGAGAAGTTGAGACTTAGCAATGTAAGATATACCTGATAATAATACAAAATTGGCGGAGAACAGATGCGGCCCATTTCACCTACCACATGAGTCTGAGTCGTATTATATGTATGTACTATCTTGCCTTCTGGCCAGAGTGTCGGGTAGGGATGTACCGCTTTGATGCGCAAGCCTCTTCCGAGGTAGTGAGACTGATAACCAAAGCTCTGTGGGAAAGGATCAGTGAACGAGGGAACCCCATACCAGGGGAGTAAAATATCTAATAACCACATAAGAATCTGCTATGAGTCTAGGTTTGACATGTTGAGAGAGGGCATCCAGCCAGAAAACTGGTCCTGTAAAATTGTGTATCGTTGAAATACTGCTTAGTATGTAGACCTAAATTGTTAAAACTAAAGAGTTACTAGTTTGTCTGAAGAGACCTCAATGATCAATACTACGTGGGAGTAGTAACAAACATCTTGTTACCTACACCCAACACCTATAATGCCTAAACGCAAGAACCAAGTAAGTCTTATCTGCACTAAACTCGTAGAATTAGATACTCCAAAAGTAAAACAATACAACTATCGGGAGGGTATCGCTAACATCCCTATACACGATTAGCGATACAAAGTTAAAGTCTTGTTAGACTCAGGATCCAATGTGTTCCTTATCAATAAGGACCTAGTTGAAGACCTTCGCATTCCTATCATTGAATGCAATAATGCAGTTCATATCTTAGGCTTTGATGGATCATCGGCCGCCTCAGGAGGGAAGTGTTATACCCTGCCTATAATGTTGAAAATTGGAAAAAACTGACACATCTCTAAACTGTCATGTGAAGTGGCTAATGCAGGTCTTGATAGAATGATAATTCTATTTGGTTGGTGGCATTATGAAGATCCCATGTCTTGGATAGAAGATGCAGAAAATTAGACCTTCTCCGCAAAATGTTGCGAAAACAGTATAGAAGAAGATAAAGGAATAGAGGATATGTTTGAATATCATAAATCAGTTACTGAGGATCCTAATGTATGTCAGATCAGACCAATCGGAGCCATCAAGAATCCGGTGGAACTCGCATCATTACCTAAGGAGAACTGGCATTACAAACATTTGTTTGAATCCACAATGGCGGAAAAACTATCCCCAAGATGAACCTTCGATTATGAGATTAAGTTGATACTAGGATCAACTCCGCGGTGGGGACCAATATATACCTTACTCGAAAAACTGCTTAAGGCATTAAGAGGATACTTGGAAACAATCATTAAGTAGGGAAAGATTACGCAAAGTCAATCCCCTCCAGGAGCACCTATATTATTCTAACCCAAACCTGATGGAAGGCTATGCTTAGTTGTGTATCACCGGAATCTAAACAAAATTACCATCCTCAACAATCATCCCCTTCTACTAATATGCGAACTCCGAGACTGAGTAGCCAGTTCCAAGATCTTCACCAAGATAGATCTTGAAGATGGCTACCACTTAATTAGGATCAAGGAAGGAGATGAGTGGAAGACAGCCTTCTGGATGAGATATGGGCACAACAAATATAAGGTTATGCCATTTGGATTGGTCAATGCTCCAGCAACTTTTCAAGATATGATGAATCAAGTTCTTAAATAATACTGGGATGTTGGAGTCAAGTGTTACCATGACAATATTCTTATCTATTCAAAGGACGAAAAGGAACACATTGAAGCAGTCAAAAGGGGTTTACAAAGTCTATCCAACTTTCAATTAGCGGTATCGCTAAAGAAGTCACCGTTCCACGCTACAGAGATAGAATTCCTTGGCTATCTAGTAGCAGGTGATAGGTTGAAAGTGAGTACCCGCAAGGTGGAATCCATAATGGTGTGGAAAGCACCTAAGTTGGTTAGAGAGGTGCAAGTCTTTATTGGATTCGCCAACTTCTACCAACGATTTATTAAAAACTTCGTGGTTATTTGCAAACCCATAACTGAGATTTCACAAGGAAATCCTAAGAATTTCAAATGGGGAGTTGAGCAGGATACGACATTCGAAGAATGGAAATACCATGTTACCACAGCTCCCATCCTCCTCCACCTCTTTCTGAAAATAGAAAGAGTAGTGGAAACCAACACGAGCGATTTCGCACTCAGTTCCGTTCTTTCTCAATACATCGAGATAAGGTTACATCCAGAGGCATTCCATTTCAGAAAACTAAACTCAGTGGACCGTGATTATGAAATTCATGATAAAGAATGTCTCGCGATCCTTATAGCATTTAAAGAATGGAGACACTACTTGATTGGAACAGAATAACTGATTACAGTCTTTACCGACTATCAGAACCCACAATACTTCCTCACTGCAAAAGGGTGGAGTGGCCGTGAAATTCAATGGGCTCAGAAGTTAGTGAAATACAATTTTCATGTTGTATACTGACCAGGCACAAAGGGCAAAATGCCTGATGCATTAAGCAGGCAACCAGAGTACCATCCTGAGAAGCGAGCTACGTGTCACAAACAGAAAACTTTGAAACTGGAAAATTTCTCAGTATCACTAGTAGTGAGGGTAGGTGATGAGGGAGTAGACTGGGATGGAGATAAGTATTTGGATTTGGAACCTCGAAGAGGCGGAAATGAACGCGTGATTAGGGTCACGAGATTGAGCAAAAGGGCATACTTGCCAATAAAAGGCTCAAGAATGGCGACAGGACATGACCTGTATGCCATAGAGGATGACATTGTCACGAAATATAGCCAAGCATTAATAAGGATGGAGATAGCCATGGAGCTACCCCCAGGAACTTGTGGAAGAGTTGCTCCAAGAAGCGGATTAGCGGTTGGAAGTAGAATCTCCACCAGAGCAGCAGTAATCGATACTGATTATACCGGGGAACTCAAAGTCGTACTATTCAACCATAAGAATGTAGACTGCCAAATAAGAACGCGTGATCATATTGCTCAGTTGGTGGTAGAAAAGGTCAACACTTCGGACATGATTAAAGTAGACGACTAGGGAGAAACAGAACGTAGAACTGCGGGATTCAGAAGTACCGATATAGCAACAACATCCTTGATCCTGATGGAACAGGAACCTAGTATCAGCTACGTACAGGCATCGGCTAAAGGCGACGAATATTGGTATGATATTTCCGTAGTACCATAAAAAGTTCCAAAGTCAAACATGATTATCCTACAAAAAGGTATGAAGCAGTTTAATCTTGGATTCTTAAGCGAAATACAGGCAGCTATCAGAATAGATACAGCTTAGAGGCAAGGGAGGGAAGAACCCATTAGGCTACAAGATGAAGGAAAGGATTTCCCCAAGGACTCAACCTTAACTGACCATCTACTATATTATAAGTAAAGACTATTTGTCCCAAATAGCCAGGAGCTATACACAAAGATCGCGGAGGGATGTCATGATGCAAAAGTTGCAGGAAATTTCAGACAAGTGAAAACCTTGGAGATCATAATGCGGGACTTCTACCAGAAAGAAGTTGCAGAATGGGTCAACAACTATGTTCGCTCCTGCGATTATTACCAACATAATAAATTGTCGAGATACACTGAGTATAGATTATTGCAACCTTTACTAATACCTTACACAGCATTGCCATAAATCTCAGTGGACTTCATCACACAGCTGCCACAGTCACAAGGATACACTCAAATAATGGTAGTAGTTGATGGATTTACAAAGATGGCATATTTCATTAGACTTCAGACCTGGGCTACAACCAAGGACATCGCCAATGCATTCCTGAAAGAAGTATAGAGTCTGCTCAGCCTACCACGTGAAATTGTCTCAGATGTGGACTCAAAGTTCACAGGAGAAATCTGGGAATCCCTCTGCAAAGTGCTGGAAATCAAGCGAAGAATGTCAATAGCATACCACTCTCAAAATGACAGGCAGACAGCATGTACCAACCAAGTGCTGGAAGGATACCTTCGAAGTTGTGTCAACTATGATCAGGATGACTGGCATCAGCTACTACCACTAGCTGAATATGCCTATAACAACTCCGCTACCAATATATATGGGATGTCACCATTCTATGCAAACTATGAATTCCATCCACAGACAGAGTGGATGAAGGAGCGTGAAGCTCAAAATCCAGGAGCAACACTTTATGCGAACGGGATTAAGACGATACATGAACCAGCGCGAGGGTCACTAGAAAAATATCAGAATGAATGTTAAAATATTATGACTGGAAAGCACGACAACAGTGCGACTTCAAGGTCGGGGACATAGTAATGTTAAACACAAAGAATATTCGTACACAACGGAAATCAAAAAAGCTAAGCCTGCAGCTATGTGGGCCTTTCCAAATCATGGTAAAGCGCGGATCGCAAGCCTTCAAGCTCAATATATCAGATCGATGGAACATTTACCCCGTATTCGATGCCGCACTATTGGAACCCTATCGCGAATCAGTTCATGATAATCACTAGCCACTTCTAGGGAACCAGAGGACATTGATGGCGATCTACAATGGGAGGTTGAAAAAATAGTAAGAAGCAAGATTTACTCTTGCAGAAAACAGGTATGTGGTCGCTATCAAGAGAAGCAGGAACTCTGGTACTTTGACAAATGGCAAGGGTGTTCAGAAGATGAGAATACAGGAGAGCCAGCCACCGGTATGGAAAACGCAGAGAAAGTTGTGGACAATTTTAATAATGAAAATGTAGACATACCAGAAAGGGCAGAAGTAATATAGTGAGGAAATAGTTTTCCTACCGTGGCGAAGTAAATATAGGAGGTTTTCTACCCTGACCACACTGAGTCCTAAAGTGTATTTAGAAGAAATTGTAAGAAGTTATAAAGGCATTCGAGGCGCAGCCTACTAGGAGGGACTACATGTTATGCATATGGAAATCTGAGACAAAGTGCACAGACCTCACAGTAGGATAACTGCGCACAGACCCTCGATTTTACAGAGTGCAAACACCCCCCTCCGGTACCCTTATAGGGCCGGCATATCATTAGCGAGATTTCAAGAGATGCATCCTATAAGTAAATGTCACGTGAATGAAGCTGTTAGGCGGAGGGCAAACTCAAGTATATAACTGAAGGACGTAGGACAAAAATCTCTGATTGGAGAATCTGGCAAGGAAGGCTCATCTCGATAAAATAGGTAAGGTAAGGATTTGAAGCGTGAAACAATATTATATTGATAAGACCTCTTCTCCATTGCTTGATGATGTCTGTAAAGCTTGAGAGGCACTTCGATATATATATCCCGCGTGTGAGTGTTCACGAATTACTTCTAACTACTATGCCTCTGAAGTACCACTCTGGTTTTAATTCGCAAACGTCCAGATTCTTATAAGTGCGAATACCGTTTGACCCTGAAACTTATCACAGCCTTTCGCGGACTCAGAATAGTATTCCTCCGTTCAAATGACTGCGCTATTTGTTATACCCAACAGCGGCCTCCAACTTAGATGTCCGCATAGACTATTATATTACTCTAGTCTGGTTGACTATCGTTCCAGTAGTCTCTTCGGTCATGAAGTGATCAAGTTCATGTGGGGCCACCTAGTGCCAATCGCAAGTCCGAGCCCGATGCGTCAACTTCTCAAGAGGCTCTGACTTATCTAGGTCTTCCATTCCGAGCATGCTTCCCCTTGGTCCACCGGCCTCCGTAGAGGGGTCCTATTACTAGGACCAACCAACCTACGGCTGATCTCAGAAGGGGATGAGTGGATTCGGTATACCCCTAATAGCTTCCGCTACTGGGATATCCTCTCCGAGTATTTTGCCGAAAACGTCCCGTCACCTTCGGCCCGTGGTTTAGGAAGCCCAGCTTTGAAGCCTACTATCTCAATGCGCCTCCCACGGAACTCCGCCGTGCCACTTCCCCGATGTCGCCAAAGGTCCCCTCCTATATATCCCGCGAACAGCATGCGGTCAGACGGACGGCGGCGACGTATATGGTGTTAAGAAGTGGGCTTCACTGGTATGACATTTTAGTTATGAGACTCAACTCACGAAATCTCGTTAATGACATGCGGGCCCTATACGGGGGCCGGAGGGGGGTGTTGGCTCCAGTAAATCGAGGGTCTGTGCGCAGTTACCCTACCGTGGGTCTGTGCCCATGTCTTGGATTCCCATATGCCTAACATGAGCTCCCCCCTACTAGGCTTCGCCTCGAATGCCTTTATAACTTTTTATAATTTTCTTCTAAATACATTTTAACACTCAGTGTGGTCAGGGTAAAAAACCTCCCCCGTTTACTTGGCCACTGTAGGAAAACCTTTTCCTCACTATCTTACTTCTGCCCTTCCTGGCATGTCCGGATTTTCATTATGAAAATTCTCCACAACTTCCTCCGCGTTTTCCANCCTTTTCCTCACTATCTTACTTCTGCCCTTCCTGGCATGTCCGGATTTTCATTATGAAAATTCTCCACAACTTCCTCCGCGTTTTCCATACTGGTAGCAGGTTCCCAGGTGTTCTCGTCTTCCGAACACCCATGCCACTTAACGAAGTACCACAGTTCCCGCTTCTCCTGATAGCGGCCGCATACTCTTTTCCTGTAAGAACCAATCTCACTTCTTCCTATTTTCTCTACCTCCCATTGCAGATCACCATCAATGTCCTCCGGCTCTCTAGGGGGTTGCTGACGATCGTCATGAACTGACACGCGGTAGAGTTCCAATAGTGTGACATGGAATAAGGGGTGATTGTTCCATCGATCGGATATGTAGAGCTTGAAAGCTCGTGCTGCCTGTTTTTCCATGATGTGGAAAGGACCGTATAGCTTTGGACTTAGCTTCTTTGATTTCCGTCGGGTACGAATGTTCTTTGTGTTTAACATTACTTTGTCCGTGATTTTACAGTCTGGCTGTTGTCGAGCTTTCCGATCATAATATTTCGACATTCCTTCCCGTGTCTTTTCTGGTGACCCCCTCACTTGTTCATGTATCGTTTTGATCCAGTTCGCATAGAGTATTGCTCCTGGATTTTGAGCTTCTCCCTCCTTGATTCTCCGAGTCTGTGCATGGAATCCGTAGTTCGCAAAGAATGGTGACATCCCATGCGCGTTGGTTGCAGAGTTGTTATAGGCATGTTCAGCTAGCGGTAATAGCTGATACCAGTCGTCCTGATCGTAGTTGATAAAGCTTCGCAGGTAACCTTCCAGCACTTGGTTGGTTCGTTCCGTCTGTCCCTCAGTTTGAGGGTGGTATGCCGTCGACATTCTTCGCTTAATTTCTAGCTCTTTGCAGAGTGATTTCCAGAATTCTCCTGCGAACTTTGAGTCCATGTCCACGACGATTTTAGTCAGTAGGCTGTGCAGCCTCCATACTTCCTTTAGGAATGAGTTTGCAACATCCTTGGCCATTGCCGAGGACTGAAGTCTGATGCAATGTGCCATCTTTGTAAACTTATCAACTACTCCCATTATTTGAGTGCACTCTTGCGACTCCGGTAGCTGAGTGATAAAGTCCACAGAGATTGATGCCCATGCAGCGTAGGGTATTTGCAATGGTTGCAGTAATCCGTACTTGGCATGTCTAGGTGATTTGTTATGTTGGCATTCATCGCAGGATCGTACGTAGTCGTTGACCCATGCCACAAGTCCTTTCTAGTAGAAGTCTCTCATGATTATTTCCAAAGTCTTTTCTTGTCCGAAATGCCCTGCAACCTTTGCATCATGACATCCTTCTGCGATCTTGGTATATAGTGCTTGACTATCTGGTACAAATAGTCTTTGCTTGTAATATAGTAGAGTGTCGGTTAAGGTCCAGTCCTTGAGAAAATCCTTTCCTTCGTCTCGTAACCTAATGAGTTCTTCCCCCCGTTGCCTCCAAGCTGCATCTGATCCGATAGCTGTCTGTATCTCATTTAGGAATTCAGGATTAAACTGCTTCATGTCTTTCTGTATGATAATAGCATTTGACATCAAAACCTTTTCATGTACTTCTGAAATATCATACCAATGTTCGTTGTCTTTAGCCAATGCCTGTAGGTAGCTGATGCTAGATTCCTGTTCCTTGACGATCAAGGATCTTTTCGCTATAATGGTGCTTCCGAATCCTGCGGCTCCTGTTTCCGTATCTTCCAAGTCCTGTACTTCCATCAGGTCTGAGGCGTTGACCTTTTCTACCACTAGCTGAGCTATCCGATCGCCCATTCTTATTTGGCAGTCCACATCTTTGTGGTTAAAAAGCACGACTTTGAGTTCACCGCTATAATCAGCATCGATTACTCCTGCGCCGGTAGAGATACCACTTCGGACCGCTAATCTGCTTGTTGGAGCAACCCTTCCGTAAGTTCCTTCGGGTAGCCCAAGAGCTATACCCGCCCTTATTAATGCTTGTCCATATTTCGGGACAATGTCATCATCGATGGCATACTGGTCATGTCCGGCCGCCATTCTTGAACCTTTTATCGGCAAATATGCCTTCTTGCTCAATCTCTTGACCCTAATAATAGGTTCCTTTCCTCCTCTGTAAGGCTCCAAATCTAAATCCTTTTCTCCATCCCAGTTTTCCCCTTCCTCGCCTACCCTTGCTACTAGTGATACCAAGAAATCTCCTTCTTGGAAAGTTTTTTGATTACGATGCGTAGCTCCCTCCTCAGGACTGTACTCCGGCCATCTCCTTAATGCATCAGGCTTTCCGCCCTTCGTGCCTGGTCGGTATACAATACAGAAATTGTATTCTACCAACTTCTGAGCCTATCGAATCTGACGGCCACTCCAGACTGTTGAGGTGAGGAAGTATTGTAGGTTCTGATGGTTGGTAAAGACTGTAATCGGCTTTTCTGTCCCGATCAAGTAGTGTCTCCATTGCTTAAATGCTGCGAGGATAGCAAGAAGTTCTTTATCATGAATTTCACAATTGCACTCCGCCGAATTTAATTTTCTGAAATGGAAAGCTACTGGATGTAACCTTTTTCGAAGTATTGAGATAGGACGCAACCGAGCATGAAATTGCTAGCGTCAGTTTCCACCACTGTTTCTCTTTCTGGGAAGAGGTGATGTAGTATCGCGCCTGTTGTGAAGCAGTGTTTTAGCTCCTCAAAAGCTGTATCCTGCTCAACTCCCCATTTGAAATTCTTTGGATTTCCTTGTAGTGTCTCGGTTATAGGTTTGCAAATAGCCGAGAAACTTTTAATAAATCGTTGGTAGAAGTTAGCGAATGCCATGAATACTTGTACTTCTCTAACCGATTTAGGTGCTTTCCAGACCATTATGGATTCCACCTTTCGGGTACTCATAGACACCCCATCGACTGCCACCATGTAGCCGAGGAATTCTACCTCAGTTGCGTGGAATGTCGTTTTCTTTAGCGATACCGCTAATTGAAAGTCCGATGGACTTTGTAAAACTTTCTTGACAGCTTCGATGTGTTCCTTTTCCTTCTTTGAGTAGATGAGAATATCGTGCAGGTAACACACAACTCAGACATCCAAGTATTCTTGTAGAACTTGGTTCGTCATATCTTGTAAGGTTGCTGGAGAGTTGACCAATCGCAAAGGCATAACCTTATATTCGTAGTGTCCGTATCTTGTACTGAAAACTGTCTTCCATTCATTTCCTTCTTTTATCCTAATCAAGTGGTAGCCGTCCTTAAGGTCTAACTTGGTGAAGATCTTTGCGCTGGCTACTCGATCTCTGAGTTTGGACATTAGTGGAAGGGGATGTTTGTTGAGGATAGTAATCTTATTTAGATTTTGATAATCCACAAATAGACGTAGTCTACCATCTGGCTTAGGTACGAATAATATGGGTGCACCTGCTGGCGATTGGCTCTGTTTAATTTCCCCTTGTTTGATCATAGTTTCTAAGTATTCTCGTCAAGCCTTAAGCTGTTTTTCGGACAGCGGATATATCGGCCCCCAGGGAGGAGTTGATCACGGAATCAATTTGATTTCATGATCGAATGTTCGTCTTGGGGACAGTTTTTCTGCCATCTGGGCTTAAAACAAATGTTTGTAATTCCAGTATTCTTTCGGTAATGATTCGAGTTCCACCGTATTTTCAATGGCTCTGATTCTTCCGATGCTGCAGGCATTAGGATCCCAAGGGACGGATTCATTATATTCGAACATATCCACTATTTGTTCATCTTCTTCCACCCAGTTTTCGCAACATTTTGTGGAGAAGGTCCAATTTTCCGCATCTTCTATGTGAGACACTGGGTGTTCACGATGCCACCAACCAAACGGAATTATCATTCCATAGTGACCTGCCTTAACCACTTCACACAACACTTCAGAGATGTGCCAGTTTTTTCCTATTTCCAATATAATAGGGAGGGTGTAACACTTCCCTCCAGAGGCAGCTGATGATCCTTCAAAGCCTAAGATATCAACTGCATTGTTACGTTCCACTGTAGGAACGCGAAGGTCTTCAACTAGGTCCTTATTAACAAGGAATACGTTAGATCCCGAGTCTAATAAGACTTTAACTTTGTATCGCTTATCGTATATGTGGAGGTAAGCCATCCCTTCCGGACAGTGGTATCATTTTGGTTTTGGAGCGTCTAATTCTACGTTCTTGGCGCGGATAAGACTTTCTTGGTTCTTTCATTTAGGCAACGTTGGTGTTGGATGTAGGTAACAAGATGTTTGCTACTACGCCCGCGTAGTTTCGACCATTGAAGTCTCCTCAGACAAACTAGTAACTCTTTAGTTCTTTAACAATCTGGGACTACATACTAAGCGACGTTTCACTGATACGCAATTCTGCGCGACCAGTTTTCAGGCTGGATGCCTTCTTCCGACATGCCAGACCTAGGCTCATAGCAGATTTTCGGGCTGTTGTTAGCCATTTTACTCCCCATTTGTGGAGTTCCCGCTTTCCCAGAGTCCTTTCCCTTAGGATTTCGGTTATCTGACCTGCTCCCGCGGAGGAGCCTTGCGCACCAAAGCCGTACTTTCCTATCCCACACTCTGGCCAGAAGGCAGAATAGTACATACGTATGATACGACTCAGACTTGTGTGGTAGGTGGAACGGCTCATGTCGCTTGTCCTCCTGTTGTGTATTGTTATCAGGTAGATCTTGCATTGCTATGTCCCAACTTCTTCAGTATAGTAACTTGCTTGCACATGGGTAGCAGGCAACCACCAGGTGACTCGTGGGACTTCGTACTGTTGGCTCCTGGGCCATGTACCCTTGTTAACTATCCTCTCTTTCGATCAAGACTCTCCATATATTGATTCTTGTTTTCGTGCTCATAAGTCCCGCGTGGGGTCCCTTTACTTAGAGCCTACTTGCATTGATCCTGAAAGGAGACACTCGCTTCGCGCCGCTTTGATCATTTTGAGTTTCGACTCCCGCAGTTGCACACGGACTACCCGATCCCCGTCGTGGTCGTGACCCAATACACCCCAGCTAAAGGTAGTTCCCGTTTCGATTCCAGCTCTATTAGGACACCAAATACCCAATCGCCCTCGCCGTTGGTGCCAATGAACTGACCTATGTCAGTTCCTTGTTGTCCGCCAGTTCCCAGATTTTATTAACTCGTACTGAGTTCTGGATGGCCACGACTTGGCCAGCTAATTTAGGTTTTACAATAGCAAATCTTGCGCGTCCAATTCCCATTTTTATCGGTCTTGAGCTTACCGTTACCGCCGATATATGGGCGTCTCCCCAACACGTCTGATAGGTGTGGTTTTTCTTTCCACAACGTGTGCAATCCCCTTCTTTCCTTCGTGTATCTATTACACTCTGTGGAATGCCAGTATGAGCCAGGTCGAAGTTTGTATGAGTGGTCTTTAGCGCACCTCCCAACCTTTTTCGGGGCTTTTCCGGCTCATCCTCCCCTTTCCGTTTCCGCAGTGGGGCTGCACCTCCCTTGACATAGGGTTTATTGTCCCTTTGTCGATTCGGTTGAGAGTCTTGTCGATCTTCTCTTTTGACCTCCTAGACTACTTTGGGCTTGGACGGTTTGCCTCGCCTGACTTTTTTCTCTGGCCAGAAGGCCTTCTTCTGACCGACGGCACAGCCTTAGTGCCTCTTCCCATTCTTCATCCCTTGTATACTGCAGGGCCGACCATCTACGAACAATTGGTTTTGGAAGTTTATCTTCTACTTCCTGCCTCCCGGATTCTCCAGTCATGCGTGAACGTATGTTATGGTTATGCATGATCGTTAGATACTGTTCAATACTTCCATCGTACTCGACTAGCTTCATAGCTCGCAGTGCTAGTCATTCGGCTTCCACCGGAGCGAATCGTTGGATCATGTCATGTTCAAAACGAGTCCACGTTGCTAGTTCCAGTTGCTGGATTTCCCCTTGAAGTCCATCCATAGCCTTCCTATACCAGACAGTGTAAGGATGGACTATTTCTCCTTTCGTATGACTGAGTGCATATACGACCCGTTCCTGGGCATCGTCCCAGATTCGGGGATTCTGCCCAAAATAGTCGGTGCATTGAAGGATCCAGACATATATGTTTTGAGCGGGTTTATCCTCCAAGAATGGGGGTGGCTCTGATGGTCGCTTAATATTCAGCACCATCACGTTGGCAAGTGTCTCTGCCATACCAGACTGTTCTGGTGTCTGTCCTTGCTTTCTCTAGCTAGGACTTCCTCTCCTTCTTCCCCTCTCATCATCAGCGTCATCATCATCACCAGGATCTCCAGGGTTACCTCCCTGGGCACCAAAGGGGGATGTATCAGCGGCTCCCCGGCCTTTTCCCTTGTCCCTGCATGTAGGTGGAATATAGTACTCCTCGTCGTCAGTTTCTTGGACTGTGGGTAAAGGTGCAGGTCCTGCAGCTCCGGGACCTGGCGCGGTGGCTGACATTCTGTTTATCGATGCCATCAATACTTTTAGGGTATTGTTAGTTTCGTCGCTATGCTGCTGCTGCTGGTCCTGGGAGCTGCGAATCTCCGCTTGGTGAGTAGTCTGGTCTATGCGCATTTGTCCCAGGGTACGGTTGACCTCTCTCTCTCGTGTGGTTGTTTGGGCACTAAATTCCACGAATTCTACCCTTAGACTAAGGACCATTTGTTCCAAAGTCTAATCTCGAGCTAACGCCGCCTGGCTTTCTTGCCCAAGTGTTCCATGTAACCTCGTGGTTACCTTTTCATGTTCTTGTTGACATTTATCTTGAGCGTTTATTTTTCTTGCCACTTCCTGTATCATTTCCTCTTGGATACCCTTAACTTCGCTTTCCATGCCTGCCAGCTGCATCAACAAGATTGCAATATCGTTATCGTGGACATCTTGTCCTTCGGCTATTTGCTGTGGAACCTTAATTAGTTTTAAAATATTGTCTAGGGGAGCCCTCTTCAAATGTTTGAAGGCGATATTGGCTTGGTCGAGTGAGGTATCTATATCCTGCCTTATTCGACACAAGGTTATCCCAAGACGGGCAGCCAACCTTGCGAAGTTTGCGACATGGTCTCCTCCTGGTTTAGGCATGGAGGCCCTTGATATCCTACGTGTACTTGCGACACTGGAGGAGCGGTGAGAGGGTATATTTCCTCTCCGAAATGCGGGTTCATGAGGTGTTGACGGGAAGGGACTCCGTATAGCTGAATCATCTGTTTTATCCGTCGTATTGGGGCGAGTGTCCATGGGTTCACCCGCCGTTATTCTCTTTCTAGGGTCTTGCGGAATCTCCGCCATTTTGATACTTTCAAGATAGGCTAATTGCGCTAATAGTTATGGATGGGTGATTACTGGTACTTTGTATCAGAGTTCTGGATATAATTTAAAGGGTTTAAGGAATAGTATATAAGGTATCCAACGTCTGAGGTATTCCAGCCGTGTAGGTATAAAAGGGTTGGGTTGGTCCGACTCTGGACTCAAACCTGAATCTCCTTTTTTCGGGGTTTAGGATGTATTTATAGTATATATAAAAGTCTGTTAGGCCCAGGCCGAGGGGATGTCAGGCCCCCAGATGACGGGGCCTGGCTTCTTGTTATCGGAGTACTGGGTACTCTACTCAACAATGTTTTCTGACTTGGTAGAACTCCGCTCAAAGTCCGGACCTACCAAGTACAGTATATGCGAGCGAATTGATCCCTCATTGCGATTCCGAAAGGTATTGTGAACCACGTGGGTTCTGTGATAAATTGTTCTGCGATTTCGAATAACTCGCTGCTGAAAACTTCTTCGACTGTCTGAATATAGATGGGACAGTGCGGTGCTTCAAATATGTAAACGAAGTCTGAGCTGTAGGTGGAGTTTGAAGTGAACTCGTAGTTCATATGGTGAGACTTGGTAACCGGAAAACTATCAATATACTGTTAGGCAGACGCCAAACTCGAGTATATAACAGTGAGATGTAGGCCAAAAATCTCCGATTGGAGAATCTGTCAAGGAAGGCTCGTCTCGATAAAATAGGTAAGGTAAAGTTTTAAAGCATAAAACAATATTATATTGATAAGATCTCTTCTCTGTTGCTTGATGATGTCTTTAAAGCTCGGGAGGCACTTCGATATTTATATTCCGCGTCTGTGTGTTCGCGGACTCCTTCTAACTACTATGGCTCTGAAGTACCACTCTGGGTTTAATACGCAAACGACCAGAATCTTATAAGTGCGAACACCGTTTGACCCTGCAACTTATCACACCCTTTCGCGGACTCGGAATAGTATTTCTCCGTTGAAATGACTGCGCTATTTGTTATGCCCAACAGCAGCCTCCAACTTAGATATCCGCATAGACTATTATATAACTCTAGTTGGGTTGACTATCATTCCAGTAGTCTCTTCAGTCATTAAGTGATCAAGTTCATGCCAGGCCACCTAGTGCCAATCGCAAGTCCGAGCCCAACGCGTCAATGTCTCAAGGGGCTCTGACTTATCTAGGTCTTCCATTCTGAGCATGCTTCTCCTTGGTCCGCCGGCCTCCGTAGAAGGGTCCTATTACTAAGACCAACCAACCTACAGCTGATCTCAGAAGGGTATAGGTAGATTCAGTATACTCCTAATATCTTCCGCTACTGGGATATCCTCCTAGAGTATTTTGCCGAAAACGTCCCGTCACCCTCGGCCCGTAGTTTAAGAAGCCCAACTTTGAAGCCTACTATCTCAATGCGCCTCTGCCGGAGTTCCTCCATCCTACTTCCCAGATGTCGCCAAAGGTCCCCTCCTATGTATCCTGCGAACAGCATATGGTCGGACGGACGGCGGCGATGTATATGGTGTTATGACGTGCGCTTCATTGATGTGACATTTTAGTTATGGGACGCAACTCTCGAAATCTTGGATTTCTATATGCCTAACAGAAGCTCACTTCATAACACCATCTATGTCACCATCAACTGTCCAACTGCATGCTGTATGTGGGGTTTATGAGAGTGGACATTTGGCAACATCCGGGAAGTAGAACGGAAGAGGTCCATCAGAGGTGCATTGAGATAATAGGCTTTTAGATCAGGCTTCCTAAATCATGTGCCGAAAGTAATGGGACATTTTCGGCGAAATACGCTAAGAGGATGTCCCAGTAGTAGAAGCTATTAAGGACATACCGCATCTACCCATACCCTTCTGAGATCAGCTGTATGTTAGTTAGTCCTAGCAAAAGGACTCCTCTACATAGGCAGGCAGACCAATGGGGAACACGCTCAGAATGGAAGACCTAGATAAGTCGTAGACCCTTAAGATGTTGACACATTAAGCTCAGACTTGCAATAGGCACTAGGTGCCCTAGAATGAATTTGATCACTTCATGACCATAGAGACTACTGGAATAATAGTTAACACGACCAAAAGTAATATAATAGTCTATGCAGACAACTAAGTTAGGGGCCACTGTTTGGTATAACAAATGGTGCAATCATCTCAACGGAGGAATACTATTCTGTAACTGTGAAAAGGAGTGATAGTTTTCTGGGTCAAACGGTATTCGCACTTATAAAATTCTTGATCTTTGGTATTAAAACCAGAGTGGTACTTCGGAGGCATAGTAGTTAGAAGTAGTTTGTAAATACTCAGATGCCGGATATAAATATTGAAGTGCCGTCCAAGCTTTACCGCCATCATCAAGTAATGGAGAAGAAATCTTATCAATATAATATTGTTTCACACTTTAAATCATTATCTTACCTCTTCTCTCGAGACGAGCCTTCCTTGACAGATTCTCCAATCGCTGCTTTAACCTATATCTTTCAGTTATATACTTGAGTTTGGTACCCTTCTAACAAATATGCTACTTGTGTGACAGATCCAACCATTTCACTAGTTACAACCGCTGCCAATCCTCTATGCAACTACAAGGTCCCTGGCCTCCACTCTTAGGAAAATGATTATAGAATCTTCAGCTTCAGAACCAGTAAAGTCATCACCAGAAGCTGACAAGGATATACCATTCTTGGAGAAAAAGGAAAAAACTAGCAGGCCCCGAAGACAGCGATGAAGAGATAGTCAGTTTCCCATACCTAGGATCACAAATATTACTAGCAATGAGGATAATGAGCTTGACGAGGCTCCTGCCCCCCGACCCATGTCTGCAAAGGCTAAAGGTAAGGAACTAGCCGAACCCTTCTCCTCCACCTCCTCCTCTTTACACTATAGGATCCTATAGTGCGCTGTTGGTGATAAACCTCATCTATCTGCACCCATTCCACCATTTGGCAACTGGCCTCCTGTCACTGGCCTGGTATACCAGGAGGCTACAGAGTACCTGGTTATTGACCCTGATACTGGTAAGATTGTGAACTCTAATGTGACAAGCCCAGCTGAATCCCATGAGTCCCACTTTTGAATGTTTATTACAACTATGGCATTAAATGTTGGGAGAAGTTGTTGGAATCAGGTGCTGGTGTTTGATTTGTTTTCTTATGTTGATGTGTTTTTTGTGTGGGAACCTGTAGTTGATTTAGAGGGACAGCACATGCAGATGGAAGTAGATGGCAGGAATTTGTTTTCCGGTACCAAATTTTGGGTATTGAAGTGTTTATTTATTCGCCTATTTATAGGTTGTTTGAAGTTGTTAGGCATGGAGATGGCAGTACTCGGATTGAATATTGGGAGAAAGGTGTGAGAAAAGTTGTGATGGGAATTTACATTGCCCTGACCAGTACCAGGTCTCGGTATCTGGCATAGTTTGTAGAACTTAGGAGACCAGATACAGTGCTTGGCGACTTTAATGCAAGACACTCAGACTGGGACCCTAATGCTGACCAATACAATTGACCTGGATAGTAGCTCAGGAAGTGGCTCATACTATACTGCTGCAACCTAGTTTTGACAAACTAAAGCACCTTTCGCGACATCTCCATGATCAATTTATGCCTGCACCAGTCACCTTACATTAGACATAGGTACTTGGATATTACCAGATATGAGCATGCTATCCAGATGATCTTGCTGGGTGTGGACATTTTCAACAACATTGTTCAGAAGGGCCTGGCTTAGAAAATAGCAGATTGGGAAAAGGTGGAAGAGTAACTACATACCCTATAACAGGTAGAAGATGGGGAGCTGTAGAGTGGAGTGAGAAGTGTGGTGGATGCACTCCCGTGGGCCTCAGTTCATAAAGGCTAGTGTAAGTGGTGGACACCAGAGTTGGAGAGGATGAGGCTGAATGTAGCAAGGCTCTGAAGATATTCCTGGAAGCCAGCAGAGCAATAGGAAGACTACAAGCTGGTCAGATGCATATATTGGGCATGCCTATTATGAGCTCAGTTTGAAAACATCAGGATCAAGCGGTTGGTGACTAAAGACATGGACATCTTTTAGTTGGCCAGGAAGTTGGAGGGACATTAGCAAAAAAAAAAGCGGGGTCTTATACGCAGGTGTCGCATCCAGACAGCTGGTAGAGGTCAATTGCGTCCTGTGTATCTTGCATGTCAGGAGATTCATTGTGCGTCCACGGTACGTCTGGTGCATCCGGTGAGCACCGGGGACACTACCTACATCTGGTGGTAACATGGGATGTCAGGGGCATCTAGTAGTAACATGGGATGTCTGGGGTGTCTAGTGGTAACAGGGGATGTCTGGGGTGTCAAAAAGACATCTTAAGTAAGGAGGCCCACTTGGCAAGCCCCATTTCTGGATCTGGTTACTCTCATCTAGGGGTGATACTTGTACAGCTAGAAAAACAAGGATCAGACACTACTAGTATGCTAGCCCTGGTAAGTACTAGAACCAGCCTCTCAGCAACAAAGCTAACCATTACGTAGGAGCAAAAATAGGAGATACGGCAGGAAATCTATTTGAGGTTTCAGAAGAATTGTTGAGTGAAAATCTTCCAAGTTCTGCCGGGAAAACCGAGTGATAGAGTTCTACTCATAGTAGCCTGAGCCGGATCCCGGCGGCCCAGGTATGGATAATTTTCCTGCCAGTGGTACAGGTCCGAATCAGGCAACCAAACAACATCCTCCCTTACCTTCACTAACATCTAAAAGCTATCTTTGATGCCAGATTCCTTCAGAGCCCTTTGGCTGGAGTATGCAATGCTTTGGCACCTAGACGTACTCGACGTCAGCTTTCCAATGGTGCAAAGGACGTCTACTTGATACCAATATCCATGGAGTTACAGTCTAGCAAGTGTTTAATTAAGGACTGAATTTGACACCAGATTCCTTCAGAGCTCTTTGGGTACAGCATGCGATACTTTGGCACCCAGACCTACTCGACGCCAGCTTTCCAATGGTGCAAAGAAGGTCTACTCGACGCCAGTATCCATGGAGGTACAGGCTGTTATAAAGGTGGTATTCCCTGGCGAGGGTTTGACTAAGTACTGACTTTGACGCCAGATTCCTTCAGGGCCCTTTGGAGGCAGTATGCGATGCTTTGGTGCCTAGACATACTCGACGCCAGCCTTTCAACAGTGCAAAGAACCTCTACTCGACGCCAATATCTATGGAGGTACAGACTGTTATAGAAGTGGTATTTCCTGCCGAGGCTATAGCTAAGTGCTGACTTTGACACCAGATTCCTTCAGAGTCCTTTGGGCACAGCATTCAATGGTTTGGCACCTAGGCCTACGGGTTGCTAGCCTTCCAACAGTGCAAGGAACCTCTACCTGACGCCAATATCTATGGAGCTACAGGCTGTTATAGAAGTGGTCTTTTCTAGTGTAGTTGTACTTACTGCTTCTGTATATTAGCTTTAATAATAAAAACAATTTTAGTATATACCATTTTTGCGATCCAGGTCTGTAGTAGTGTGAGTTTCACTCTTGTGTCTGAGTCTGATAAATCAGGTAGTTGGGTAGCTGTCTCCCAATGCCAGTGTGACATCAGAAGACGTCCTGCACCTTTACTTGTAACATCTGGTTGCATCCTGTGTGTTTGGTTACTATATCTGATTGCATCCTGTGTGTTTGGTTGCTATATCTGGTTGCGTCCAATGTGTTTGGCTGCTATGTCTGGTTGCGTCCTGTGCATCCAGGGCTTCGGTGGCTGCGTCCTGACACCTGGTGGACTTGTATATTGATGATGGGATCATTATAGTTGCCGCAGACACAAGACAAATGGCCTGCTACCATGCTGCTGAGCATTTTGCTGAATGCGATCACATAGCAAGGGCTCATGCGATGGGCTTTCTAGCTCTCAAAACACAATGTATTGAGTTTGGTGATGCGGTGTGAGAAGGCACAGAATTGTTGGAGGAGAATGTATTGCTATCCCCAGACCTTAAGGTTATCAGGTACAGATTTAAGGTTTTTCTTAATTTTTCTTCTCATATTAGGTATTGGTTGAAAATGTGTTTGGGTGTGAGGAGGAGGATTGTGGCATTGAGAAGGAGGTCTGGAAGTGTTGGGAGATTGAGAGCGTAGAAAGCTTACCGCCTAGTGCATGTTGCCTACCTTGCAACTGTTTATTATGAACTTGAGTTTGTAACTGACTACACATTGTATGTGAAGCAAATTCATGTCCACATTAACAACATCCTCTATTCTGTATTTTGGGCCCCAATTAAGCTGGCGAACAATATAATACTGGCTAAGTTGGGGACTATACCTGTCCACATTCAGGGCAGATACCTGCAACAGAGGTGCTATAGCCGATTTGTTAACTACCGATACTGTAACGATCATCTGTAGTTTGGTCATCTTCAGCTAGATGACAGGGAGGAATGAATGGTTGACCAATGACGGACCTCAGATGAAGTACTCGCTGACTGACCCTCTATTACAATTGGGAAAATCCAGGCAGAGATGGAGCTTCAACACTATCAGTTGTTTAAGAAGTTCGCTGTGACTTCAGATGTCATTATATATGCTAACGGGTCTAAGTAGTCTGAGTGAACTGGGATAGCCTGGGTGGTATTTGAAGGAAGAGCAGTGACTGGTATTGATGGGTGCTCGGTTCTCCCATCATGAAGCAAAGTCGAGTGCAAGCTGTTTGCTGTCTTCTGTGCCCTCCATGACATACAGGGTTTAGTCAAGAGGAGGCTGGTGCATGTGTTCTTGGACTCTATGCTGGCCGTCAACCTGGTTGACAACATGTTTCCTGAAGGGGAATCGGTCAAGATATTGGAAGTAATGGCTCCTCTCTTGAGATGTTTCTCCTGTATCAGCTTAGGCTGGGTTCCTGGGCATATGGGCATTGATGGCAATGAGCGGGCCGACACTAAGGCTAAAGCATGTACGTTCCTTCTTATTACACAGACCTGGAGGTAAGAAGGGGTCAGCTTTGGGATAGGACATGCTACACTGGTAAAAGAGTCACGTCGTAAGAAGTGAGGTGCCTGGCATGACCAGGAAAGACATGAGTATTATGCTCGTAAACACAAGGCCCCCAGATACCTCTGTGGCTTGAGCTGGATGGATGCATATGTGATGCTGCACATTTGGAGTAGCATGGACCTAGTTGGTCACAATGGCTATGATGGGAAGGAAGACAGACACAACTGGATAGAGCGCCCCCGATACCTTAGAGGGTGCTTCGCTTATTCTGAACTTTACAAAGACACAGTGGTCTCATAGTAGAAGTCATGGTGGATGGAGTATGGGCGGTTGGGGATAGGAATCCCAAGGAGTGTGATGGAGGTGGACAAGGAAGTAGTGGTAGCAGGTAACTCCTTTGACAGAACACTGTCGGTAGAGAGGCCCGGGAATGGCATGCTGGTCAGCATACCTAATGCGACAGTTTGCGAATAGTGCGACTGCAAACATGGCTCAAATGGCTGTCAACCCCCGCCTAGTATTTTCCCCACCAAGTGGTTTTTTTTGAACAACTAAATCCAAATAGACTATTCAGCATATGACACGAGGATTGCCTCAGTATGTACCTTGAAGCAACTCTCCTTCAGTAACTAGTTCACTCTCGGAATCCACTTGCTTGGAGTGAGGAATGAATTAGTTTTAGCTGAAACATAGGAATAGATGGGACGAGTTACCCTTAGTGGACCGGACTGACCTGGTTATTTAACCTGCTGGCAGACAGGGCCTGTTAAGCTGCGATGTCTGCCCCTTTTATAGGCAATTGGTGGGAAAAGTCCAGAAGGACCAGAATGGATACCTGTGAAAAATGGGAGACTGTTAAGACAGATTGTATTTTTCCTTTATTGACTAGGTAGATCAATTTGTATTGGATGCGAAGTAGAATTTTGTTGATAGGTGATGGTGAACTGAGGCTGCGAGACAGGAAGACACATAAAATCTGTGATGTCACTAGATGACATAAGTGCCTGTAAGCCCATATAGGTAGTGATTTTATTATATTTGTTTTGGATATATGTTTGATAGGAGCAGTAGTGCGATGGGAACAGCCCATAGTAGTATATTTAGTTAGTCACAGGAGAGACTGGTCGGATGCCAATTTTGGTAGTACTAGTATAAATAAAGTTAGATTGAACTACCTATTATACTTTCCTACCTATACGTTTAAGAATAACAAGTTAGCATTCCACTAACTATTCCACTATCTTGATAAGATCAAATTATTAGCGTTCAAGCAAGGAACTTAGGCAATGGCCTAAGAGTAATAATCAGAATCTCAATCGTACATGTGTCAAGAGTGGATATAGTGCATGCAGAGAAGTATTCCTGATACATCTAAGGCTAACAAACTAAGTGTCATTGCCTGTTGCAAGATACATAATAAACAAGACGATGAGTAGGATGTCTAACAATGTACCTAACAAATAACTAGTATTGCAATTGCTAAGAGCTTCTTCCACTATCGAACTATCCTGCAACTTGGTAGTTTTAGGATATCTTCCTCTACCTATTCTCTCCCTACCCTCTTGATTTGCTTTCAAGATTGTATCTTTAATAGTATTGAAGAGGATGTTAGGATAGTAAGAAATTTGACAGTAGCTTATTTGAGTCTTGTATAATCTGAGAAATTCTCTTCTTTGCAAACTCTGAGAGGTACTTAGAGGGAATTGGCTTTTTGGCATGACTGCAAAGAATAGGAGGCATAGTTTCTTAATATACTCAAATTAGGAAAATTGGTTGGGTTTTGGTTGATGTAGAGGAATTTCTTTATGTGGTCTTGCAAGTGAGGGGTAATGAGGAGGGGTGCATTGCCATCGACCGTTGGTGTACGGTTAACTTTGTTAACAGACAATACTTTACGGTATCAGACAGAGGACGGCGTAACGAGCATGGCCATTAGGACCTCGCAAACAGGAACGTAGAGTAAAAGCCTCTCGTTGCTCGAGTGACAATATTTAGGGAACCACTAGTCACGTGAGCTCTAAACTCTTATCACGTGGAGCGCTGTCGTGGTTGGGCAGAATCACCACCATAAGTTCGGTGAAATAAACAATCAATAAAGTACTGTAAAAACCTTCAAATTGTGACCTGAACGATCCAGTTGCTGGTTCTCTGATCCATCTTGTGGTGGGAAAAATTGGTATTATGGGGTGTGAGCCATTTTGCATGATTTTCGGGGGTGTCGTTGCTGGGGGTGTCTTTGGGTGTGCACCTCCCTTTAGCGTAAAGGCTGTGACACGTTCCCGCGATTTGACTTCTCTTGATACTCCCATCTACTGCCCTCAACCCTCTGCATTCCCCCAACAAGTTTTCCCTAACTCCTATACTCACTCTTCCATCATCCTCGGAACCCTTCCTACCCTCTGCTTATTAACCGCCTAACCGATCTTCTATGAGAGTCTTATAGGCCCCTGATCACACCCGCCATCGCCGTCATGCATTTCATCCGGCCTCAATGGCTTACTCACTCAGGTAAGTCTTGAACGCGTTCATCGCATCTTTGTTGGTGATAATTCCCCACTAATATAGATGAACTTTCTGCCTGTAGCTGAGAAAAAGGCCTGTGAGGTTTACTCCTGTCACGTCTCCCCTGATGGTGAACGGTTAGCGACTGGAGGTCTTGGTATGTTTGACGTCTTAGTTGCCTTTTGTTCGGGTGGGAGCTCTGCTAACGTTATATAGATGGCAACGTTCGAATCTGGTCCACCCGTGCTGTCTACGGCGCCGCCGATGAAAGCGCCTCACGCCTTCCTAAACAGCTGTGTTCTTTATCCCATCATTCTGGTGCAGTTCTAACCGTCCGTTTTTCCGGCAACAACCGCTATCTTGCTTCAGGTTCGGACGATAAGATTGTTCTAGTTTACGAACGAGACCTTTCAGCTGTGCCTTCTGCTCGCCCACTCTTCGGTTCTAATGAGGCCCCGCATGCGGAGAAATGGCGGACATATAGGCGATTGGCAGGCCATGACAATGATGTTCAAGATGTTGGATGGTCCGCCGACTCTTCTGTGCTAGTTTCTGTGGGGCTAGATTCGAAGGTCATCGTTTGGTCTGGGAGCACGTTTGAGAAGCTAAAGCGGATTGACGTTCATCAATCTCATGTCAAAGGACTTACCTTTGATCCCGCCAATAAATATTTTGCGACGGCTAGTGACGACAGGAGTATCAAGATATTTAGATTCAACTCTCCGGCAGCTAATGCAACTGCACACGACCAACAGACAAATTTTACTGTCGAAACGTCGATTACAACACCATTCAAAGAATCGCCATTGACCACGTACTTTCGCCGTTGCTCATGGTCCCCTGATGGATCTCACATAGCAGCTGCTAATGCGGTCAATGGCCCTGTTAGCTCTGTCGCCATAATAAACCGTGGTAATTGGGATAGTGAGATCAACTTGATTGGCCATGAGGGTCCTGTAGAAGTCTGCGCTTTTGCTCCAAGAATGTTTTCGAAAACCCCCTTAACCCCAGGAACTCCACCATCGACACCAGTTACTGTTATTGCCTGCGCAGGTCAAGACAAGGCCTTGTCGATTTGGAACACCTCTAACCCCCGCCCTCTCATAATTGCTCAAGATCTTGCTACAAAGGCTATTTCTGATTTGACATGGAGCCCAGACGGGAGGACGTTATTCGTTTGCTCTCTGGATGGTTCAATAATATGTATTTGTTTTGAGGATGGTGACCTTGGATTTGTGCTTGCACTAGAAGAGAACGAACGGATTCTACAAAAGTTCGGTGCTGGTAGGAAAGGTACGACCCTTCCCGAAGGAACAGAAAGTGTTAGACTAGAAGAAATGGCCCGGGATGGAGAGAGGAGAGAAGTGGAAGGGCGAATGGGTGAACTCATGATGGATGGGAACGGTCAGGCAGGGGATACACCGATGTCCAACTCGGGCAGTACCGCGGGCCCTCAATGGCAAATGCAGCAGGTTCCTGAGGCAGAAAAGGCTATCAATGCTCCAGAGCAGAAGGAGAAGCCATACAAGCAAAAAGTTACACTGACCAAGGATGGCAAAAAGAGAGTTGCTCCGTTGTTGGTTTCAACGTAAGTGACTTGTCCTCCGGGTTTATATCTACTCAAGGTTGTAACGTCGATTTTATAGAGGTGGAGGCCATCGTTCAAATCTTCCAAATGCACATCTTCTACAAGCATCTGCGAACAACAACTCAGCCATAAGCAACGACCCGAAGACAATCCTAGACCTCTCCAGGCCATATGATGGGCTACCAAAAGGCGGAATGCCCGCCCTCATCTTCGGCAATAAGCGCAAGGCGCCCGTTCTAGAAGAAGGAGAGGAGGAAAACCCTCAGCAGATTACCAACGGGAAGCGCATCGCAGTTTTAGCTAGTGGAGGATCGGGCAAAAAGGGACCTGAAGAAACCCCAGAATTCATCAGGCCTGCTGTAATCAATCCAGCATCCTCCATTAGTCAAATTAGATTAGGTGTTCCCAAAGTCCGTAATATCGTCTCGCGGGTTGTGGATTCAAGCGGCCTACCCTCGAGTAATGTCCCAAGTGCTGCAGGCGGCACTAGTGCTGCAGGTGCACAGGCTTCTTCCTCATCAGACGATTATACCTTTGAAGCTAGGAACCTCAGGAACGCAGGGGAGCCGACACGCCTAACTCTCTCGAGGCACGGCCAGGTTCTCTGGATGGACTTTGTTCCTAAAGTTGCTTTACTCGTGGCTGGGAATAGTAATTTCTGGTCCGTAGCTTGTGAAGATGGAACCGTTCACGTCTTTACGCCCGTTGGGAGGAGGTTATTGAGCCCACTCATTCTCGAAGCGCAGCCATGTTTCATGGAGTGCAGAGGATGGTGGCTGATGTGCATAACCTCTATCGGGATGGCTTATGTTTGGTAAGAAAGCGATTCACAAGTCAACTCATATCATTGCTGACCTTACTATTCTAGGAACCTCCAAACAATGAAATCTCCCCATCCACCTGTATCTCTAGCGCCTATTCTCGATTCCTCAAACACCTACCAGAAACAGGACAGCCCTACCAAGGCTGAGGCAATAACCGAAGCTGGTGTGAATTCAGAAGGAACCTTAATAGTCTCCCTAACCAACGGGGATGGATTTGCCTACTCAAGTGACATGCACACATGGCACAAACTCACGGAAGCCTGGTGGGCGATCGGATCGCAATACTGGGATTCCACGGGCACTATGCGGCCTGCACAGAATTCCTCTGATAACCCAACAGACCCCAAGAGCCTCGCCATCTCGGCTGGTGTCATCCCGCACCTTGAACGCCGGACAACGAACGAAGTCCTTCTCCATGGTCGCGGGCGCTTCCTCCAACGTATTATCAAGTCCCTTCTTAACAGAGAGGGATACGAAGGGTTCGAAACTGCTGTGTCATTGTCGCATTTGGAGAACAGGATGGCCGCGGCAGTGTTGCTTAATGCTAAGGACGACTTCAAAAATTACCTGATGATGTACGCTCGCCGTATCGCGGCGGAAGGGATGAAGGCGAAGGTGGAGGAGCTGCTACGAGACATGATGGGTAGAATAGGCATGGAAGAGGAGGAGAACGCCGATGAGGAGAAGGAGGAAGAGGATATCGTTGGGTGGAATAAACGGGAGTTGTTGAAGCAGATTTTGCTTGCTATTGGTTTGCCCCCCCCCCCCCCAGTTCGTTCACATCGACTATACTAAGAGTGAAAAACAGGCAAACACCGCGACCTCCAGAGAATTGCAGTTCCCTACGCCAGACTCCTCGGTGTGATGGATGAAGATGATGGCGAGGACGTCTAATCTAATCGTCCTCCCTCCCACCCTCTGCCCTCTTCGTCTCGTCTACACCCTAATGTGTTTCCCCTTACATCCTTCATTCTATGATAGTACCAAGTATCTCCTTTGTTCGGTCGGGAATAAGCGCGGTCATACAGTACGTTGGCTTCAGGTTTTTTTTTCCCTCCTACTTTCACCCTCGTCGCGTTTTGTTTGTCTTTCTTTGTAATAGTTGGGTAGTAAAATAAAGTAAAGGTATGATTGGTATAGTATGATGTAGAGTGGAGCGAATAAAATTATACAAAAAGAAGAAAATTCATTGTGTAACTATGTGTGGTATGAACCCCGTTTTATGCATTAGAACCTATACCTTAAGCCCCCCCCCCCATTTTTTTCCAACGAGGCCAGGAAATCGCTATTCAAGTATCGTACCACGGGCCACCAAAAACCAAAGCTCTAGACTACAGCACCGTACCAGCGCAGTATGCCGGTACGGGTATCATACCGGTACAATACCCTTGCCCACCATTTCCTACTGATATCATACGAGCACAGTACTCGAGTACAGTACTAGTACAAGGGTAAGTTGGGCGCAGTGGTACCAATGTCTTAGTCTACAAGAGTGTTGAGACATTGCTAACTAAGTAGAGATCAAATAGGGGACAGTGTTGACAAGAACTACACGACTACAAAGACAACAACACTACTCATATATCATGGAGGGAAGAAAAATTGAAAAACACAAATGGAATGAAATCTGAGGGAACTCGAGACCTGCTGCTTCCAGGCAAAAGGCACACAGAGACCACTTGAGCCAAGTGTATTCAAGTAATCACACTACAGGATAATATGGATTAGAGTTGGAGCCAGATCAGACAAGAGCTAAATATTGATGGTCCGACTTGTCAAAAGGTAAATTGAGTGCTCAAATCACCAGACTAAAGGTGTATTTCCTATCCATAAGTACATGTAAAATACACCTTCTATCTAGTAACTTCAGTAGTCACTTGTTTATTTATTTTTTTATATTTTTTAAAATTAATATAAGCTTACCACTCTCTATAGATCTACAAATACACAAAGGAGGATGGCACACCATCAAATCAGGTCTGAACAGGATGTCCACCAATCTTCAATGAAGTAGAGGTTACTTACCTAGTAGCTTTTATTAGACAAGATGCATATACACATTGCCTATCTTGAGAGGCAATTGTTGTTGAGATGGGATACTCATGTTTACTAAAAACAGTTAAGACTGGACAGATAAATTGACCTTTTCAACTACCAGATTTGGTCATTACTCATGGGTTATTTGATGCCTGGAGTAAGAGTTTCATATCAATTGTATCAATGAAATGTTTGAGCAGGGACAAGAGTCAACCATGGCTTGGAAAGGGTTTTGTGAAACTCTAAAATCAGACCTAGTATTTATTCCAGGGAAATCAAAGATAGATTCTGTAATGTATATTACTGCAGTAATCAAGCCATACCTGTTACCCCTCTGGCATTAGTGTTGCAAGAAGTACAGATGGACACAGGTGGTAGAGGATAGAGTACCAGGATATAAGGGATTTGCAAAGCAGTACTGCAAAATAAATAGAGTAGATATTATTCAATGACCAGCAGAATTCCCTAATCTAAATCTGATTGAAGCCTTATGGCTTGATTTGGAGACAGAAATGGGCAAAACATAGGGGTGAATCAGGAATATTTCTATACTTCAATTGTATCTATAGACTATCTGGAATCAAATTAGAGCAGAATGCCTGGATGGATATATTAGAGGTATGCTACACTAATTGTGAGCTATTATTGCTACTAAGTGCAATGCAACTCTATACTAGATAGACTTTCTTATTATTTTTCTTTTCTCTTTTTTATTTGTTAAAAAAAAACCCTCTATAATCAAGTATTGCCCAACTTGTTTCCTTCATACAAAAGATTTCTACTTGTAACTGGTAAGTATTTGCTTCTGTTCTAGCCCCTGGCTGCATCTCTATTCACTTCACCATATCTGGATATCATGCAACTAAATGTACCCCCTGAGTGCAGTAACATACAACACTTAGCAAAACACCAGTACTCAAGTACCTGTACAGTAATTCAACTCAAGCAACTAATCCTTAGACTGTAGAAACCTTCAGTGAGGAACGGCATTTCTTGGCATTTCTCAGCATGAAAATCGAACAGCATATTGCTTTAGATTTCACCAAGGTCAGCATGTTTCCTTCCTTTAATACAACAAATAATCTACAATACAAATTTCTCCAGAGAGTTGATCTACTTCAGATGTCAAAACTACTAGCTGACTGACAAGTTTCAGGATTCTTCTATGGGAGTAGGGACTGTACTAGCTCCTGCTCCCTTTCTAAAAATATCTTCAAATTCTTGTTCTTCAAATCATCCAATGTTTTCCTCTGATTGTCAATCAACAAACTCTTCAGCTTCTCTAATACCTTGTCTAATGTCAACAAGATATTTTCCAAGTCTTGCTATGCTTTGTTCAGCTTCGCATATTTGTTCTGGAAAGCATTGTTCTTCCTGACATAATACTGCGCTAGTTTTCCACTACTTGAATAATCTTTCCTCTTCTTCGAGCTTTCCAGTCTCTTTTCTTTCGCATATACATTCGATAGTATAAAAGTTCGTTGCATACTAGTACCTCTTTTTGATTGACTCATATGTAGTAGAGGCCTGAGATTCAAAGAACTTCACAATATTATCACTATTAATCTAAGTCTTTCTACAAGCTAAAATTCTTATACAATTGACTATCATTTTATTCTGCATATCTGCTAACTGTTTTTTCTAGGTTTTCAATATGATAACCTTATCTTCAACTTTTGTAAGTACAAATTAGCGCATATAGTAATTGTTAGGCGGACACCAAACTCAAGTATATCACTGAGGGATGTAGGCCAAAATCTTTGTTTGGAGAATCTGTCAAGGAAGGCTAGTCTCGATAAAATAGGTAAGGTAAAGATTTACAGCGTAAACAATTTTATATTGATAAGATCTCTTCTCCGTTGCTTGATAATGTCTGAAAAGCTTGGAAGGCACTTCGATATTTATATCCCACGTCTGAGTGTTCGCGGACTACTTCTAACTACAATGCCCTTGAAGTACCATCCTGGCTTTGGTACGTAAACGTTCAGAATCTTATAAGTGTGAGCACCGTTTGACCCTGAAATTTATCACACCCTTTCATAGTCACAGAATAGTATTCCTCTGTTGAGATGACTGCGCTATTTGTTATACCAAACAGTGGCCTCTAACTTATGTGTCCGCAAAGACTATTATATTACATTAGTCTTGTTGACTATCGTTCCAGTAGTCTCTTTGGTCAAGAAGGTGATCAAGTTCATGCCGGGCCACCTAGTGCCAATTGCAAGTCTGAGCCCAACGTGTCAACGTCTTAAGGGGCTCTGACTTATTTAGGTCTTCCATTCTGAGCATGCTTCCCCTTAGTCCGCCAGCCTCTATAGAGGGGTCCTATTACTAGGACCAACCAACCTACAGCTAATCTCAGAAGGGTATGGGTGGATTCGGTATACCCCTAATAGACTCTGCTACTGGGGCATCCGCCTGGAGTATTTCGCCGAAAACATCCCGTCACCTTTGGCCCATAGTTTAGGAAGCCTAACCTTAAAGCCTACTATCTCAATGCACCTCTAACGGATTTCTTCCGTTCTACTTCCCAGATGTCGCCAAAGGTCCCCTCTTATATAACCTGTGAACAGCATGCGGCCGGACAGACGGCGGCAACGTATGTGGTGTTGTGAAGTGAGCTTCATTGATGTGACTTTTTAGTTATGGAACGCAACTCTCGAAATCTTGCTAATGACGTGTGGGCCCCATAAGGGGGCCAGGAGAGAGTGTTGGTACTCTGGTAATTTGAGGATCTGTACGCAGTTACCCTATCGTGAGGTCTGTGCACTTGTCTCAGATTTCCATATGCCTAACAGTAATGTTGCTAATAATATTTTTTAGTTCTTACTTAGTTGAACTATTCTTCAGTAATGTTGTAAAGATCATAAGCTCTCAGGCTTGTTACTTGATTTCCAGCTTTGTTTTTAGTACATCAAGATTATAGATTTTTTGAGCTGTAAATGTACTGAGTGACTGGGGTGTGAAGGTTATTGAATGGCTTGAGTTGGTTGAAGTGGAACTCTGTGTGGGGAATCTAGACTTGAATACTCCAATCTTTAAGATAATAATTTCTCATTCCATAGGCACAAGTCCTTTATTTCAAAATCTACTTCAAATATTGTTAGATGTAAAGGATACTTGATAAGCTATTATAAAGATCTCACAAAGTTTTGATTTGGAAACTCTATATTCATATTGATCAAAGTGTCATTTGAATTCTTTCTGATACTGATATTTGTAGGGACTAAAAATACAAACATCTAATGACTTGTTAGGTGAAAGCCAACTCTAGTATATATTGAGAGACTTAGGCCAAAAGCATTAATTAGAAAATCTGTAGAGGAAGGCTTATCTCGATAAATAGGTATGGTAAACATTTAAGAATATAGAACAATGATATATTGATAAGATCTCTTCTCTATGGCTTGATGACATTTGTAAAGCTCAGAAGGTACTTCAATATTTGTATCTCACATCTATATATTCGCAGACTACATCTCACTACTGTATATTCAAGGTACAGCTCTGGCTTTTATACACAAATGTTTAGAATCTTATATGTATCAATACTGTTTGACCCTGAACTTCTCACATCCTTTGACAATCTCAGAATAGTATTCCTCTACTGAGATAACTGCGCTATCTATCTTACCAAACAAATGTCTTCAACTTAATTAACTATATAGAGAATTATATTACTTTAGTTTTATTGGCTATCATTCCAGTAGTCTCTTTAGTTATAAAGTAATCAGTTTCATGTCAGGCTACCTATACCAATAGCAATTTCAAGTCTAATATGCCAACATCTCATAGGTCTTTGACTTAACTAGGTCTTTTTTTCTGAGTATGTATCTCCTTTGTCTGACTGCCTGTTAGACATATGGAAATCTGAGACTAGTACACTAACTCATATTAGGATAATTGTTCACAGACTCTTGATTTACCGGAGAGTCAATACCCCCCTCCAGCTCCATTACAGAGTCCACACATCACTAGTGAGATTTCGATAGCTGAATTCTGTAACTAAATGGTTACATCAATGAAGTCCACTTCATGATACCATATATGTCGCTACCATGCCTTACAGTGCATGTTGTTCACAGGATTTATGAGTGAAAACCTTTGGTGACATTGGGAAAGTGGAATAGAAGAAATCTGTTGAAAAAGCATTGAGTATTTGGGCCTCAAAAATTAGACTTTCTAAACTTCAGTTGTGAGTGAGGGAACATTTTCATCAAAATACTCTAGGAGGATATCACAGTAGCAGAAGTGACCAAGGATATACCTAATCCACCCATGTGTAACAATGTTCAATAGGGGTTCAGGTAGTCCAAGGCACACTATTGTCTAAGCGATGGGTCAAGGAGTCGACAGGAGGTTCAGTATTAGGCCTATGGAAATCTGAGACAAGAAGTGCACAGACCTCACAGTAGGGTAACTGCGCACAGACCCTCGATTTTCCGGACTGCCAACACCCCTCTCTGGCTCCCTTATGGGGCCCTGACATCATTAGTGAGATTTCGAGAGTTGCGTCCCATAACTAAAGCGTCACATCAATGAAGCCCAATTCATAACACCAAATACGTTGCCGCCATCTGTCCAACTGCATGCTGTTTGAAGGGTATATAGGACGGGACCTTTGGCGATATCAGGGAAGTAGAATGGAAGAGATCTGTCAGAGGTGCATCAAGATAGTAGGCTTTAAGGTTAGGCTTCCTAAACTATGGGCCAAAGGTGACGGGACATTTTGACGAAATACTCTAAAAGGATGTCCAAGTAACAGAGGCTATTAGGGGTATACCGAATCCACCCATACCTTTCTGAGATCAGCTGTAGGTTGGTTGGTCCTAGTAATAAGACTCGTCTACGGAGGCTGGTGGACCAGGGGAAAGCAAGCTTAGAAAGGAAGATCTAGATAAGTCATAGACCCTTAAGACGTTGACATGTTGGGCTTGAACTTGCGATTGGCACTAGGTGGCCCAGCATGAACTTGATCACTTGATGACCGAAGAGACTACTGGAATGATAGTCAACAAGACTAGAGTAATATAATAGACTAGGTGGACTACTAAGTTGGAGGCCACTATTTGGTATAACAAATAGCGCAGTCATCTCAACAGAGGAATACTATTCCGTAACCGTGAAAGGGTGTGATAAGTTTCAGGGTCAAATGGTGCTCGCACTTATAAGATTCTGGATGTTTGCATATTAAAATCAGAGTAGTACCTCAGAGGCATAGTAGTTAGAAGTAGTTCACGAATACTCAGACATGGGATTTAAATATCGAAGTGCATCCTGCGCTTTACAGGCATCATCAAGCAATGGAGAAGAGATCTTATCAATATTAAATTGTTTACCTCATAAATCTTTACTTTACTTATTTTATCAAGACGAGACTTCCTTGACAGATTCTCCCAAACGAAGATTTTGGCCAACGTCCCTCAGCTACAATAGAGATCGGCTTTCGCCTTACTGTATATTAATAGTTCTGCTGTTACCAAGGCTCACTATATGAGCTATGAGTTCACTTCAAGCTCCACGCTCAGCTCACACTTTGATTACATTTTTAAAGCACCTCACTGTCCCATTTACATTGACACATTCAAATAGATCTTCGACAGTGAGCTATTCGAAATCGAAAAAGCATTTACTCAAGAACCCTCGTGGTTCTCGATTCCTTCTGGGATCCCAACAAGAGACCAATTCAACCTCATATATCGCAGCTGGTATGGTCTGAACTTCGCGTGGAGTTCAACTATGTCAGAAGACTTCATCCAGTGGAGTACCCAGTACTCAGAGAACAAGAAGACAGGCACCATCATCCGAGGGCCAGCCATCCCCTCAGCCTGGGCCTAAAAACCTTACATGTACTATAAGTACATTTTGAACCTCGAGAAAATGGAGATTCAGGTCTTGAATTCAGAATAAGATCAACCGAACTCTTGTTTACCTACACCCTTGGAACATCTCGGACATTGTATACCTTACATATGGTTCCTTGAACCATTTAAAAAATATCGAGAACTCTGGTATGAAGTACCAGTAATCACTCATCCAGGGCTATTAGAACAATTAGCCTATTTGGAAAGTATCACAATGGCTGAGATACCTCAAGATTTGAGAAAGAGAATAATGGCGAAAGAAACGATGGACACCCAACCAGATGCGATGGGAACTGATGAGTTGGCTATACATAGTCCATTCCCGGTGACACCTCAAGAGCCATCATTTATTAGAGGAAATCTACCCTCTCACTGATCCTCTAGTGTTGCAAGCACATATCGGATATTCAGAGCCTCCACTCTAAAGCCAGGTGGAGATCACACTGCAAACCTAGCTAGGTGTCACAGTCGCGTGGCAGATAGTGGAAGGAGACGTTTGTGGCAGGGAGTGGAAGGAAACGTTTGTGGCAGGTAGTGGAAGGAGATGTTTCACCATGACGAAGATATTCATCATGAGGTTTTACTTGATTTACTTTCACGCACATGACCTATTAAGAGATCATGAGGGCAGCGCACGAGGATGAGGAGGCTGCGCAGTTTGAGTTACTTTTACGCACATGACCTATTAAGAGGTCAGGTGGTTTACGCACATGACCAATGATGCGGTCATATGATGTTTTTCATGAGTCATGATTATGACTCATAGTTGTTTTGATTTATAAGCGGGTTGAGTGAAGGACTATAAAAGGAGGCAGAAAGAGCCTGGTAATTAGTTCTTAACGCAACCACCTATTATACTTTCTTACCTATACTATTAAGAATAGAATCTATTCTACCACTTCGAGAATTCTACCACGATACGACTTGATTATTAGCGTTTGACAGAGGAACGTAGACAACGGTTTAAGAATAATAATCAAGGTCTTGGTAGGAAGAAGGAACGAAGTAACGACACACTAAGGAAGAGAAGTATCGCACTATCACAAAGAGACTAACAGAGAGCTGTTGCCTGTCGCAGGATACATATTGACATCGGAGAATAGGTAGGATACCTAACACTAGGCTAGCTACTCGTCCGGGAATAACCTTGGGTTGAATAAGGCAAGACATAGACACCTCCCTCGACCAAGCTAATATTGCCTTCAAGCATTTGAAGGGAGTCACCTAAGACAATACCTTAAAATTAATTAATGTTCAACTGCAAATTGCCGATGGAGAAGATGTCCATGACAACGATATTGCGATCTTATTGATGCAGCTGGCAGGCATGGAACAGGAGGTCAAAGGTATCCAAGAGGAAATGCTACAGGAGGTGGCAAAGAAGATAGACACCCAGGATAGGCGTCAGCAGGAATATAAAGAGGTAACCACGAGGTTTCATAGAACCATCGAGCAGGAACGCCAGGCTGCCTTAGCCTGAGATCAAATATTGGAACAGCTGGTCATCAGCTTAAGAACGTAATTCTTAGAATTCCATGCGCAATACATCACTTGTGAAAAAGAGGTCAACCGTACTCTAGCGTAAGGGCGTTTAGATAGTACTACTTACCAGAGGGAGATACGCAGGTCCCTAGATCACTAATGACGGCAAAATAAGGAGACCAATGATAACCTAAGGGTACTGACGGCAGCGGTAAATAAAATACTGGCTGCCGTCCCAAGTGCAGAAGCTGCGGTACCTGCACCCTTAGCGGCGGTTGGAGAGGCAGATGACGAGGAGTAGTATACTCCGGCTATGCAAATGAACAAGGAGAAAGACAAAGAAGCCAGTGATACATCCCCCTCAGGTGCCCAGGGAGGTGACCCAGGAGATCCTAGCACTGATAATGACGATCATGATGAGAGAGGAAGAAGGAGAGGAAGTCCTAGCTGTGGCAGGCGAGGACAAACACTAGAACAATCTGGCATGGCAGAAATACTTACTAATACGATAGGGCTAAACATTAAGCGACCATCAGAACCACCCCCATTCTTTGATGATAAGTCCACACATGATATATAAGTGTAGATTATACAATGCACAGACTATTTCGAAAGAAACTCTCGGATCTGGAACAATGCCCGTGAACGAGTTATATACGCGCTCAACTGTACTAAAGGAGACATTGTACTTCCTGACACTATTTAGTATCAGAAGGCTATCAACGGACTTTAAGAAGAAACCCAACAGCCAGAACTGGCTATGTGGACTCGGTTTGAACACAATATGATCAAACAACTTGCCCTGGTAGAAGCCGAAAGACTAGCGCTTCGAGCTGTGAAGCTGGTCGAGTACCAAGGCAGTATTGAACGTTACCTCATGGTCATACTCAACTACAACATCAGGACACACAAGACTGGAGAATCCTGGAGTGAGGAAGTCAAAAATGAACTTCCAAAACAAATTATACGCAGGTTGTTGGCCTTGCAATATACGACGGATCAAGAATGGGAGGAGGCGCTCAAGCTTTGTGGTCGATCAGAAGAAGCCCTTCTTGCTAGAGAAAAGCATGCAAGAGACAAACTGCCTAAGTCAAAGATAGTCCGCGAGGTCAAAAACAAAGACCGATGGGACTTAAAGACAAAGCGATAATGGAATACTAAACCTTATGTCAAGTGAGGTGGAGCCCCACCACGCAAACAGAAAAGGGACAATGTGCTGAAAAAGCCTAGGATGAGGTTGGGAAGTGCAACAAAGACCACCCATACAAACTTTGACTAGGCCCATACCAGTATTCTGTAGAGTGTGATAGATACTTAGAGGCGAGATGGAGATTGTACACACTGTGGCAAGAAAAACCACATCTACCAGACGTGTTGGGGAGATGCCCATATATTAGTAGCAACGATCAGCTCAAGACCGATAAAAATGGGAACTCGTCGTACACAGTTGGCTATTGTAAAGCCTAAACTAGCACGCAGAGTGGGTTCCGTCCAGCAACCAGCCCGAATGAACAGGATCTGGGAACTGGCAGACGACAAAAAACTGACTAAGGTCAGTTCATTGGCACCAATGGTGACCGTGTTGAGGTATTCAGTATCCAGATGGAGCTGGAATCGAAATGGGAACCCCCATTGGCTGGGGTGTATTGGGTACCGACTACGACAGGGATCGGGTATTCCGTGTGCAACTACAGGAGTCGAAACTCAAAATGATCAGAGCAGCGCGAAGCAAGTCTCTTCTTTCATGATCAATGCAAGTAGGCTCCAAGTGAAGGGACCCTACAAGGGACTTGGGAGCTCAAATACAGGAATCAATATATAGAGAGTCTTGATCAACAGAGAGGATAGTCAACATGCCCACATGGCCCAGGAGTAAACAGTACGAAGTTTCTCGAGACACCTGGTGGGCGCCTGCTACCGGTGTGCAAGCAAGTTACTATGCCAAAGAAGTTGGGACATAGCAATGCAAGATCTACCTGATAACAATACACAACAGGAGGACAACTGACATGGGCCACTCCATCTACCATACAAGTCTGAGTCGTATTATACGCATGTGCTATCTTGCCTTCTGGCCATAGTATGGGATAGGGATATACTGCTTTAGTATGCAAGTCCCCTCTGCAGGAGCGGGATGGATACCTGAAACCCTAAGGGAAAGGTTTGGTGAAAAAAGCGGGAACCCCACACCAGGGGACCAAAATGGCTAATAAGTGTCCAAAAATCTGCTATGAGCCTAGGTTTGACGTGTCAGGAGAAGGCATCCAGCCTGAAAACTGGTTGTGCGTAATTGCGTATTGGTGAAACACCACTTAGTATGTAGACCAAGATTGTTGGAGCTAAAGAGTTACTAGTTGGTCTGAGGAGACCTCAATGGTTGAAACTATGCGGACATAGTAACAAACATTTTTGTTACCTATACCCAATACCTACGATGCCTGAATGCAGGAACCAAGAAAGTCTGATCCATGCTAAGCGCATGGAATTAGACGCTCCAAAACTGAAACGATATAACTGTCCCGAGAGGATCGCTTTCCACCATATACACGATAAGCATTATAAAGTTAAAGTCTTGTCAGATTCAGGATCCAATGTGTTCCTTGTCAAATCCGGCCCTAGTTGAAGACCTTCACATTCCTATTATGGAACGCAACAATGCAGTTAATATCTTAGGCTTTGATGGATCATCAGCTGCCTTGGGAGGGAAGTGTTATACCCTACCTATAAAGTTGGAAATTGGAAAAAACTGACACATCACTCAAGTGTGGTGTGAAGTGGCTAAAGCAGATCATTATGGAATGATAATTCCATTTAGACAGTAGCTTCGAGAACAACTAGTGTCTCACATAGAAGATGTGAAAAATTGAACTTTCTCCGCAAAATGTTGCAAAAACTGTGGGGAAGATGAAGGAATAGTAGATATGTTCGAATATGATGAATCAGGTACTTGGGATCGTAATGGATGTCGCATCGGATGAATCGGAGCCATTGAAAATATAGTAGAACTCAAGTCATTACCAAAGGAATACTGGCATTACAAACACACATTAGAAACCCTGATCGAAGGAAAATTAGGCCCAAGAGGAATAGTCGATCACAAAATCAAGTTGATTCCAGGGACAACTCCACCTTGAGGGCCAATATATCCACTATACGAAAAATAGCTTATAGCTTTATGAGAGTACTTGGAAAACATAATCAAATAAGAAAAGATCACGCAGAGCGATTTGCCAGCAGGAGCACCCATATTTTTCATACCTAAACCAGATGCAAGATTCCGCCTAGTTGTGGATTACTAAAATCTAATTAAGATTACTATCCTCAACAAACATCCTCTTCCACTAATGTCCGAACTCTGAGACCGAGTAGCCAGTGCAAAGATCTTTACTAAGTTAGACCTTAAAGATGGTTACCATTTGATTAGGATAAAGGAAGAAGATGAATGGAAGATTGCATTCCGTACAAGATACGGATACTACGAATATAAGGTCATGCCTGGTGGATTGGTTAACCCTCTAGCAACTTTCCAAGATATGGTGAACCAAGTACTTAAGGAATACTTGTATGTTGGAGTCGTGTGTTACCATGACGACATCATCATCGGTTCAAAGAACAAAAGGGAACACATCGAAGCTGTCAAAAAGATTTTACAAAGTCTATCAGACTTGCAATTAGCAGTATTGCTAAAGAAATTAACCTTCAATGCTACAGAGGTAGAATTGCGCAGATATATGGTGGCAATTGATGGGGTATGGATGAGTACCCGAAAGGTGGAATCCATAATGGTGTGGAAAGCACCAAAGTCAGTCAGAGAGGTACAAGTCTTTATTAGATTTGCTAATTTCCACGGGCAATTTATTAAACACTTCTCGGCTATTTGCAAACCCATATCTGAAACATTACTAGAAAATTCGAAGAATTTCAATTGGGGAGTTGATGTTAGGCGGACGCCAAACTCAAGTATATAACCGAGGGACGTAGGCCGAAATCTTTATTCAGAGAATCTGTCGAGGAAGGCTCGTCTCAATAAAATAAAAGTAAGGTAAAGATTTATGAGGTAAACAATTTTATATTGATAAGATCTCTTCTCTGTTGCTTGATGATGTCTGTAAAGCTCGGGAGGCACTTGGATATTTATATCCCGCGTCTGAGTGTTTGCGGACTACTTCTAACTACTATGCCTCTGAAGTACCACCCTGGTTTTAATGCACAAACATCCAGAATCTTATAAGTGTGAACACTGTTTGACCCTGAAACTTATCACACCCTTTCGCGGACTTGGAAGAGTATACCTCCATTGAGATGACTGCGCTATTTGGTATACCAAAGAGCGGCCTTCAACATAGATGTCCGCATAGACTATTATATTACTCCAGTCTAGTTGACTATCGTTCCAGTAGTCTCTTCGGTCATGAAGTGATCAAGTTCAAGCCGGTCCACCTAGTGCAAATCGCAAGTCCGAGCCCGACGTATCAGCATCTTAAGGGTCTCCGACTTATCTAGGTCTTCCATTCTGAGCATGCTTCCCCTTGGTCCGCCAGCCTCCGCAGAGGGGTCCGATTACTAGGACCAACCAACCTACAGCTGATCTCATAAGGGTACGGGTGAATTCGGTATACCCCTAATAGCTTGCAGTACTGGGATCTCCTCCTAGAGTATTTCTCCGAAGACGTCCCGTCACCTTCGGCCCATAGTGTAGGAAGCCTAACCTTGAAGCCTACTATCTCAATGCGCCTACGACGGAATTCCACAGTTCTACTTCCCAGATGTCGCCAAAGGTCCCGCCTCATATATCCTGCGAACAGAATGCGGCCGGCCGGATGGTGGCGACGTATATGGTGTTATGAAGTGGGCTTTATTGATGTGAGATTTTAGTTATGGGACGCAACTCGCGAAATCTCGCTAATGACGTGCGGGCCCTATAAGGGGGCTGGAGGGTGGTGTTGGCTCCGGTAAATCGAGGGTCTGTGCGCAGTTACCCTGCCGTGGTTCGGTGCACATGTCTCGGATTTCCATATGCCTAACATGAGCTCCCTCCTACCAGGCTTCACCTCGAATGCCTTTATAACCATTTTATAATTTCTTCTGAATACATTTTATGACTCAGTGTGGTCAAGGTAAAAAACCTTCCCCGTTTACTTGGCCACGGTAGGAAAACCTTTTCCTCACTACCTTACTTCTGCCCTTACTGGCATGTCCGGATTGTCATTATAAAAATTCTCCGCAACTTCCTCCGCATTTTCCATACTGGTACCAGGCTCCCATGTATTCTCATCTTTCGAACACCCTTGCCATTTAACGAAGTACCACAGTTCCCGCTTCTCTTGATAGTGACCGCGCACTCACTTCTTGAAAGAACGAACTTCGCTTCTTGCGATTTTTTCAACCTCCCATTGCAGATCGCCGTCAATATCCCCCGGTTCTCTAGGGGGTTGTTGGCGATTGTCATGAACTGACTGCCGGTAGGGTTCCAATAGTGCGACATGGAATACAGGATGAATGTTCCCTCGATCTGATGTGTTGAGCTTGAATGCTCTGGATCCACGTCTTTTCATAATTTGGAAGGGGCTGTATAGCTTTGGACTTAGCTTCTTGGATTTCTGTCGGGTGCGGATGTTTTTGGCGTTTAACATTACTTGGTCCCCGATCTTGAACTCCGGCTGTGGTCGTGCTTTCCGGTCATAATATTTCCACATCCCTTCTCGTGTCTTTTCTAGTGACCCTCTTGCTTGTTCATGTATCGTCTTAATCCAGTTTGCATAAAGTGTCGCCCCTGGATTTTGCCCTTCGCGCTCCTTCATCCACTCTGTCTGTGGATGGAATCCGTAGTTCGCATAGAATGGTGACATCCCATGAGCGTTGGTTGCGGAGTTGTTATAGGCATGTTCAGCTAGCGGTAGCAGCTGATACCA
>JACCEG010000180.1:69305-92614 GCA_014065205.1 Tuber brumale
TCACGATTATTTCTTTTCTTCGCTTAAGTATGCGCACCTGTATATATAGCTGGCTACCGCTCCGAGTGTTAGAAAGAATTAAGGACAAGAACTACTACCAATCTGCCTTCCTACTACCATCCTCCTCGCCTAAGTGTGTCTACAGTATACCTTTAATACTGTATCGTATTCTCGTACTCAAGCTATTAAGATTGTGCCGCTACATACAAATTCAATAACCGCCACCATATAGCGGAGGAATTCCATCTCCGTGGCTTGGAAAGTCGATTTGTTTAACGATATCGCTAACTGAAAGTCTGATAGACTTTGCAAAACTTTCTTAACAGCTTCGCTGTGTTCCTCTTCATCCTTCGAGTAGATGAGAATATCATTAAGGTAACACACAACTCCGACGTCCAAGTATTCCTGTAGAACTTGGTTCATAATATCTTGGAAGGTTGCTGGGGCGTTGACCAATCCAAAATGCATAACCTTATATTCGTAGTGTCCGTATCTCGTACAGAACGCTGGGTTCCATTCATCTTCTTCTTTTATCCTAATCAGGTGGTAGCCATCCTTAAGGTCTAACTTGGTGAAGATCTTTGCGCAGGCTACTATATCTCTGAGTTAGGACATTAGTGGAAGGGGATGTTTGTTGAGGATAGTAATCTTATTTAGATTCTGATAATCCACAACTAGACGTAGTCTACCATCTGGTTTAGGTACGAATAATATAGGTGCGCCTGCTGGCGATTGGCTCCGTGTGATTTTTCCTTCTTTGATCATCGTTTCTAAGTATTGTCGTAAAGCCTTAAGCTGTTTTTCGGACAGTGGATATATCGGCCCCCAGGGGGGAGTGGAACCTGGAATCAGTTTGATTTCGTGATCGAATGTTCGTCTGGGAGCTAATTTTTCCGCTGTCTGGGCTTCAAACAAATGTTTGTAATTCCAGTATTCTTTTGGTAATGATTCGAGTTCCACCGTATTCTCAATGGCTCCAATGCTTCTGATGCGGCAGGCATTAGGATCCCTAGCGACGGATTCGTCATATTCGAACATATCCAATATTCCTTCATCTTCTTCTACACTGTTTTCACAACATTTTGCGGAGAAGGTCCAATTTTCTGCATCTTCCATGTGAGGCACTGAGTGTTCACGATACCACCAACCAAAAGGAATTATCATTCCATAGTGACCTGCTTTAGTCACTTTACACGACACTACAGAGATGTGTTGGTTTTTTCCTATTTCCAATTTTATTGGAAGAGTGTAACACTTCCCACCAGAGGCAGCTGACGATCCGTCAAAGTCTAAGATATCAACTGCATTGTTGCGTTCTACAGAGGTAGCGCGAAGGTCTTCAACTAGGTCCTTATTGATAAGGAACACGTTGGATCCTGAGTCTAATAAGACGTTAACTTTGTATCGCTTATCGTGTATATGGAGGTAAGTGATCTCCTCCGGACAGTTGTATCGCTTTGGTTGTGTAGTGTTCAGTTCCATGTACTTAGCGCGGATAAGACTTTCTTGGTTCTTTCGCTTAGGCATCGTTGGTGAGGGGTGTAGGTAACAAGATGTTTGTTACTACGCCTGCGTAGTTTTGACCATTAAGGTCTCCACAGACAAACTAGTAACTCTTTAGCTCTAACAATCTGGGTCTACATACTAAGCGGCGTTTCACCAATACGCAATTGCGCACGACCAGTTTTCAGGCTGGATGCCTTCTCCCGACACGCTACACCTAGGCTCATAGCAGATTTTCGCGGGGTTATTAGCCATTTTACTCCCCTGGTATGGGGTTCCCGTATTTACCGAGTCCTTTTCCTTAGGGTTTCGGTTATCCATCCAGCTCCCTCCGAGGAGCCTTGCGAACCAAAGCATTACATCCCTATCCCACACTCTGGCCAGAAGGCAAGATAGTACATATGTATCATACGACTCAGACTCGTGTGGTAGGTGGAACGGCCCGCGTCGGTTGTCCTCCTGTTCTGTATTGTTATCAGGTAGATCTTGCATTGCTATGTCCCAACTTCTTCGATATAGTAACTTGCTTGCACACGGGTAGCAGGCAACCACCAGGTGACTCGAGGAACTTCAGGCTGTTGGCTCCCGGGCCATGTGGGCATGTTAACTATCCTCTCTTTCGATCAAGACTCTCCATATATTCATTCTTGTGTTCGAGCTTCTTAGTCCCTCGCGGGGTCCCTTCACTTAGAGCCTACTTGCATTGATCCTGAAAAAAGAGACTTGCTTCGCGCTGCTTTGATCATTTTGAGCTTCCACTCCCGTAGTTGCACACAGACTACCCGATCCCCGTCGTCATTGGTACCCAATACACCCCAGCCAAAGGGGGTTCCCATGTCGATTCCAGTTCCCTTAGATACTGAATACCCAAAGGCTATCGCCATTCGTGCCAATGAACTGACCTTTGTCAGTTCCTCATCGTCCGCCAGTTCCCAGATATTATTCACGTGGGCTGGGTGCTGGACAGTTGCGACTTTGCGAGCTAATTTAGGCTTTACAATAGCCGATCTTGCTCGCCGAATTCCCATTTTTATTGGTCTTGAGCTGACCGTTGCCGCCGATATATGGGCATTTCCCCAACACGTCTGACAGCTGTGGTTTTTCTTTCCACGATGTGTGCAATCTCCTTCTTTCCTCCGAGTGTCTATCACACTCTGCGGGATACCGGTATGGGCTTGGGCGAAGTTTGTGTGGGTGGCCTTTGTCGCACCTCCTAACCTTTTCCTTGGCTTCTCCAGTTCTTTGTCCCTTTTTTGTTTTCGTGGTGGGGCTCCACCTCCCTTGACATAAGGTTTAGTATCTTTTTGTCGCTTCGGTTTAGTGTCCTATCGGTCATCTCTTTTGACCTCTTGGACTATTTTGGGCTTTGACGTTTGGTCTTGCCCAATTTTCTTTCTGGCTAGCAGTCCTTCTTCTGACCCTTAGCATTGCCTTATTGCCTCCTCTCATTCCTGATCCGTCGTATATTGCAGGGGCGACAACCTGCGGACAATCGGTTCAAGAAGTTTGTCTTCCACTACCTCTCTCCAGGATTCCCCAGTCATGAGTCCACGAATGTTATGGTTGTGCATGACTGTCAGATAGCGTTCGATACTGCCGCCGTACATGACCAGTTTCATTGCTCGAAGAGCTAGTCTTTCGGCTTCTATGGGGGCGAATCGCTTGATCATATCATGTTCAAAGCAAGTCCACGTTGCCAGCTCTGGCTGCTAGGTTTCCCCTTGAACTCCATCCATGGCCTTCCGGTACCATATGGTATAGGGAAGGACTATGTCTCCTTTCGTACGGCTGAGCGCATATATAACACTTTCCCGGGCATCATCCCAGATTCGCAGGTTTCTTTCGAAATAGTCGGTGCATTGCAAGATCCACACATATATATCTTGTGCGGGTCTGTCTTCAAAGAATGGGGGTGGCTCTGATGGTCGCTCAATGTTTAGCGCCATCGCATTGGCAAGTGGATCTGCCATGCCAGGCTGTCCTGGTGTTTGTCCTTGCCCTAGTCGGCTAGGACCTCCTCTCCATCTTCCTCTCTCATTATCATCATCGTTGTCGTCACTAGGATCCCGTGGGTTACCTCCTTGGGCACCTGAGGGGGATCCATCAGCGGCTTCCCTGCCTTTTCCCTTTTCCCTGCGTGTAGGTGGAGCGTAGTACTCCTCGTCATCCGGTTCTTGGACTGCGGGTAGGGGTGCGGGTCCTGCAGCTTCGGGACTTGGTGCGGTAGGCAACATTCTGTTTATCGACTGTGCCAATACTTCCAGGGTATTGTTAGTCTTATCATTTTGCCGCTGCTCCTGGTCCTGATATCGGCGGATTTCCGCCTGTTGGGTAGTCTGATTTAGACGTATCTGTCCTAAGGTACGGTTTACCTCCCTTTCACGCGTAGTGCATTGGTCGTGGAATTCTGTGAATTCCGCCCATAGACTGAGGACCATTTGTTCCAAAGTCTGATCTCGGGCTAATGCTGCTTGGCTTTCTTGCCCGAGGGTTCCATGTAACCTTGTGGTTACCTCTTCATGTTCCTGTTGACGGCTTTCTTGCGCGGCAATTTTCTTTGTAACTACTCGCAACATTTCTTCTTGTATTCTATTGACTTCACTTACCACGCCTGCCAGCGGCATCAACAAGATTGCAATATCGTTATCGTGGACATCTTGCCGATCAGCGATTTGCTGTTGAACCTTAATTAATTTTAAGGTATTATCTTGTGTGGCTCACTTCAAATGTTGGAAGGCGATATTGGCTTGGTCGAGCGAGGTATCTATGTCCTGCCTTATTCGACCTAAGGTTATCCCAAGGCGGGCAGCCAATTTAGCCAAGTTCGCATCATGGTCTCCTCCGGGTTTGGGTGTGGGGATCCGTGATATCCTATGAGTGCTTGCAGCACTTGAGGATCGGTGAGAAGGTATATTTCCTCACAGAAATGTGGGTTCATGAGGGGTTAATGGAGAGGGACACCATATAGCCGAATCATCGGTTTTTTCCATCGTATCTGGGCGGGTGTCCCTTGGTTCTTCCGCCGTTATTCTCTGCTTCGGGTCCTGAGGTATCTCAGCCATTGTGATGCTTTCCAGGTATGCTAATTGTTCTAATAGCCCTGAATGAGTGATTACTGGTACTTCGTACCAGAGTTCTCGATATCCTCTAAAAGGTTTAAGGAATCGTATGGAAGGTATCCAACGCTTTAGATACTCTAGAGGTGTAGGTATAAAAGGATTCCCTTGGTCCCACTCTGGACTCAAAACCTGAATCTTCTTTTTCAAGGTTTTGGATGTACTTATAGTACATATAAGGATATTATCAGGCCCAAGCCGAGGGGATGACTGGCCCCTGGATGATTGTGCCAGGGCTTTCCTTTTTCTTTTGTTCTGTCTTTAAGGAGCACTGGGTGCTCCAGTCGACGAAACTTTCAGACTCGGTCGAATTCCACTGAAATTCTGAACCGTGCCAGGTACATTATATGCTCTTGAATTGATCCCTCGTTGGGATCCCGAAAGGTATTGTGAACTATGCGGGTTCTTGCGTATATCCTTCTTCGATTTCGAATGGCTCACTATCGAAGACTTCTTTGCATGTTTGAATATAGATAGGATAGTGAGGTGCTTCGAAAATGTAATCGAAGTCCGAGGTGAGGGTGGAGTTTGAAGTGAACTCATAGTTCATATAGTGAGCATTGGTAACAGGAGAACTATCAACGTACTATTAGGCGGACGCCAAACTCAAGTATATAACCGAGGGACGTAGGCCAAAATCTTTGTTCGGAGAATCTGTCTAGGAAGGCTCGTCTCGTTAAAATAAAGGTAAGGTCAAGATTTATGAGGTAAACAATTTTATATTGATAAGATCTCTTTTCCATTGCTTGATGATGTCTGTAAAGCTCGAGAGGCACTTGGATATTTATATCCCACGTCTGAGTGTTGGCGGACTACTTGTAACTACTATTCCTCCGAAGTACCACGCTGGTGTTAATGCGCAAACGTCCAGAATCTTATAAGTGCGAACACCGCTTGACCCTGAAACTTATCACACCCTTTCGCGGACTAGGAATAGTATTCCTTCATTGAGATGACTGCGCTATTTGGTATACCAAACAGCGGCCTTCAACATAGATGTCCGCATAGACTATTATATTACTCTAGTCTGGTTGACTATCGTTCCAGTAGTCTCTTCGGTCATGTAGTGATCAAGTTCATGCCGGTCCACCTAGTGCAAATCGCAAGTCCAAGCCCGACGTGTCAGCGTCTTAAGGGTCTCCGACTTATCTAGGTCTTCCATTCTGAGCATGCTTCCCCTTGGTCCGCCAGCCTCCGTAGAGGGGTCCTATTACTAGGACCAACCAACCTACAGCTGATCTCATAAGGGTATGGGTGGATTCGGTATACCCCTAATAGCTTTCACTACTGGGATATCCTCCTAGAGTATTTCTCCGAAAACGTCCCGTCACCTTTGGCCCACAGTTTAGGAAGCCTAACTTTGAAGCCTACTATCTCAATACGCCTACAACGGAATTCCTCCGTTCCACTTCTCAGCTGTCGCCAACGGTCCCACCTCATATATCCTGCGAACCGCATGCGCTCGGACGGACGCCAGCGACATATATGGTGTTATAAAGTCGGCTTCATTGATGTGACATTTTAGTTATGGGACGCAACTCTCGAAATCTCGCTAATGACATGCGGGCCGCATAAGGGGGCTGGAGGGGGGTGTTGGCTCCGGTAAATTGAGAGTCTGTGCGCATTTACCCTACCGTGGGTCGGTGCACATGTCTCGGATTTCCATATGCCTAACCGTTAAGCAACATACAGCATTCGAAAAATTAAAAAACCAATTCACTACAGCTCCCATACTCAACCACTTCTTTCCAGAACCAGGAACAGTGGTGGAAACTGAGGATAGCGATTTCCTACTTGGTTGCATCCTTTCTCAATACTTTGAGAAAAGGTTACATCCAGTAGCATTCCATTCCAGAAAACTAAACTCGGCGGAACGCAATTATGAAATTCATGATAAAGAACTTCTCGCTATCCTCACCGCATTTCAGGAATGGAGACATGACTTGATCGTCACAGAAAAACCTATTAGAGTCTTTACAGACCTTAAGAACCTACAATACTTCCTCAATTCGAAAGTCTGGAGTGGCCTTCCAATTCGATGGGCTCAGAAGTACGTGGAATACAATTTTCATATTGTATACTGACAAGGCACAAAGGATGGAAAGCCTGACGCATTAAGGAGACGGCCGGAGTACCATCCTGAGGAGGGAGCTAATCATCATGAATAGAAAACTTTGAAACCAAAAGGTTTCTTGATATCACTAGTAGCGAGGGTAGGCGATGAGGGAGAAGACTGGAATGGAGATAAAGATTTAGATTTGGAACCTCGAAGAGGTGGAAAGGAACCCATGATTAAGGTCAAGAGATTGAGCACAAAGGTATATTTGCGAATGAAGGGTGCAAGAATGGCGGCAGGACATGACCTGTATGCCATAGAGGATGATATTGTAGCGAAATAGTAACCAGCACTAATAAGGTCGGGTATAGCCATAGGGCTACCCGAAGGAACCTATGGAAGAGTTGCCGCAAGAAGTGATCCAGCGGTTCGAAGCAGAATCTCCACTGGTCCAGAAGTAACCGATGCTCATTATACTGGAGAACTCAAGGTAGTACTATTCAACCACAAAAATAAGGACTGCCAGATAAGAATGGGCGATCGCAATGTACAACTGGGGATAGAAAAGGTCAACACCTCAGTTATGATGGAAGGAGACGACTTGGGAGAAACAGCCTGAGAAAACGCAGGATTCAGAAGTACCAATATAGCAACAAGATCCCTGATTGTAAAGGAACAGGAACCAAGTATCAGCTACCTACAGGCATCGGCCAAAGACAACGAACATTGGTATGATATTTCAGAAGTACCACAAAAGTTTCTAATGACAAACACGATTATCCTACAAAAGCGTATGAAGCAGTTGAATCCTGAATTCTTAAGTGATATACAGGCAGCTATCGGTATGGGGGCAGCTTGGAGACAACGGAGGAAAGAACTTATTAGGTTACGAGACAAAGGACAAGATTTCTCCAAGGATTGGACCTTAACCAAGGATCTACTATATTATAAGCAAAGATTATTTGTACCAAATAGTCAGGAGCTATACACTAAGATTGCAGTAGGATGTCATCACGCAAAAGATGCAGGACATTTCGGACAAGACAAAACCTTGGAGATCATTATGCGGGACTTCTACTAGAAGGGACTTGCTGAATGGGCCAATGACTGCGTTCAATCCTGCGATGAATGCCAATATAATAAATCTCCTAAGCATGCTAAGTATGAATTATTGCAACCATTACAAATACTCTACGCAGCATGGGTGTCTATCTCAGTGGACTTCATCACCAAACTACCTGAGTCGCAAGGATGCAGTCAAATAATAGTAGTAGTTGATCGATTTACAAAGATGGCACATTTTATCGGACTTCAGAACTCGGCTACACCCAAGGATGTTGCAAACCTATTCCTGAAAGAAGTGAGGAGACTACACAGCCTACCAACTGAAATTGTCACAGATATGGACTCAAAGTTCCTAGGAGAATTCTGGGAATCCCTCTGCAAAGCGCTGGAGATTAAGCGAAGAATGTCGCCATTTTATGTGAACTATGGATTCCATCTAGAGACAGAGTGGATGAAGGAGCAAGAAGCTCAAAATTTAAGAGCAACACTATATACGAACTGGATTAAGATGATACATGAATGGGCATAAGGGTCACTATACAAGACATGGGAAAAAATGTCATAATATTATGACCAGAAAGCTTGACAACAGCCGGACTTCAAGATCGGAGACAAAGTAAGGTTAAACGCAAAGAATATTCTCATCCAATGGAAAGCAAAGAAGCCAAGTCCGAAGCTATACGGTCATTTCTAAATCATGGAGAAGCATGAATCACAAGCATTCAGGCTGAACATATCCGATCGCTGGAACATTTACCTCATCTTCCATGTCACATTATCGGAACCCTATTGCAAATCAGTTCATGATGATCGTCAGCAACCCCCTAGAGAGCTGGAGGATATTGACGGCGATCTACAATGGAAAGTTCAAAAAATAGTAAGAAGCGAGATTCGCTGTTCCAAAAAAGTGGGTATGTAGTCGCTATCAAGAGAAGCGGGAACTGTAGTGCTTTGTCAAATGGCAAGGGGGTTCAGAAGATGAGAACACATGGGAGCCAGCTACCAGTATTGAAAATGTGGAGGAAATTGTGGAGAATTTTCATAACAAAAATCCAGACATGCCAAAAAGGGTAGAAGTAAGATAGGGAGGAAAAAGGTTTTCCTACCATAGCCAAGTAAACATGGGAGGGTTTTTACCCTGACCACAATGAGTCTTAAAATATATTTAGAAAAAGTTATAAAAGCTTACAATGGCATTCAAGTTGAAGCCTGGTTAGAGAGAGCTCATATTAGGCATATGGAAATCTGAGACAAGAAGTGCACAGACCTCATGGTAGGGTAACTGCGCACAGACCCTCGATTTTCTGCACCGCCAATACCTCCTTCCGGCCCACTTATGGGGCCTGCATGTCATTAGCGAGATTTCCGGAGTTGTGTCCTATGACTAAAGTGGCTCAACAATGAAGCCGACTACATAATAGCATATACACCACTGCCGTTACTTCGACCGCAAGGTGTTCGCTGGATAAATGAGGGGAGACATTTGGCGACATCTGGGAAGTGGAATGGAAGGAACCCATCAGAGATACATTGAGATAGTAGGCTACAAGATTAGGCTTCCTAAATGATGGGCCTAAGGTGACGTGACATTTTTGACGAAATACTCCAAGAGGATGTCCAAGTAACCGAGGCTATCAGGGGTATACCGAATACACCCATACGCTTCTGAGATCAGCTGCAGATTGGTAGGTCCTAGGAATAGCACTCCTCTACAGAGGCCAGTGGACCAAGGGGAAGCACGCTCACAAAGAAATACCTAAATAGGTTGAAGACCCTTAAGACATTGACACATTGGGCTGGAACTTGAGATTGACACAAGGTTGCCCGGTATGAATTTGATCACTTCATGACCACAGAGACTACTGGAATGATAGTCAACCAAACTAGAGTAATATAATAGTCTAGGTTGACAACGCAGTTGGAGGCCACCGTTTGGTATAACAAATAGCGCAGTCATCTCAATGGAGGAATACTATTCCGTAACGGTGAAAGGGTGTGATAAGTTTCTGGGTCCACACTTATAAGGTTCTAGACGTTTGCGTATTAAAACCATAGTGGTACTTCGCAGGCATAGTAGTTAGAAGTAGTCCGTGAACACTCTGATGTGGGATATAAATATTGAAGTGCCTCCCGAGCTTTACAGGCATCATCAAGCAACGGAGAAGAGATCTTATCAATATAAAATTGTTTTCCCTATAAATCTTTACCTTACTTATTTTATCGAGACAAGCCTTCTTCGACAGATTCTCCGGACCGAAGATTTTGGCCCAGGTCCCTTAGCTACAATAGAGATCAGCATCTATCTAACACTCGCGTATACAGGTACAATAGTACTTGTTTGGGTTTCAAGAAGTCAGAGTCAAGATTCACTGGTTCAGGCATCAGCATTGAGGAAAGATATGTGTTTCTCAGGTACAGGTAAGAAGAGGTAAATAATAGGTTATATAAGAAATGTAAACTAAGTGGGCATACTCCCCCTGTATATAATAAAGGAAATGCTTTTTTATTACTAATCCTCAATTCCGGCATATTCCAGTGACTTCTCATCCCTTCCGTGGATTTCCATCATTGTCTACCAATCTCAGATCCCTTCTGCTTCCCACAGTTTCTATCTACTTCAAGGTGGTTCTATCGCCTTCCAACTTATAAAACCTGAGGAGTGGCAGTACCATAACACTAGGCTCACTTCTATTGCTCCAGTCCCACAAGGCGTTTGTGTTAGGGGGACACCAAACTCAAGTTTATCACTGAGGGACGTAGGCCAAAATCATTGTACGGAGAATCTGTCGAGGAAGGCTTGTCTCGATAAAATAGGAAAGGTAAAGATTTATAGCGTAAACAATTTTATATTGATAAGATCTCTTCTCTGTTGCATGAGGATGTCTGTAAAGCTCAGGAGGCACTTCAATATTTATATCCCGCGTCAGAGTGTTCACGGACTACTTCAAACTACTATGCCTGCAAAGTACCACTCTGGTTTTAATACGCAAACGTCTAGAATCTTATAAGTGCGAACATTGTTTGACCCTGAAACTTACCACACCATTTCGCGATCACGGAATAGTATTCCTCCATTGAGATGACTGTGCTATTTATTAAACCAAACCGTGGCCTATAACTTAGATGTCCGCATCGACTATTATATTACTTTAGTCTTATTGACTATCATTCCAGTAGTCTCCTCGGTTATGAAGTGATCAAGTTCATGCCAGGCCACCTAGTGCCAATCACAATTCCGAACCTGACGTGTCAACGTCTCTAGGGGGTCCGACTTATCTAGGTCTTCCATTCTGAGTATGCTTCCCCTTGGTCCGCCAGGCTCCGCAGAGGGGTCCTATTGCTAGGAACAACCAACCTTCAGCCGATCTCAGAAGGGTATTGGTGGAATTGGTATACCTCGAATACCTTCTGCCCATAGGACATCTCCTTGGAGTATTTCGCCGAAAACATCCCGTCACCTTTGGCCCATAGTTTAGGAAGTCCAACTTTGAAGCCTACTATCTCAGTGCGCCTCTGACAGATTTCTTCCGTTTTACTTCCCAGACATCGCCAACGATCTCCAACCATGTATCCTGCGAACAGCATGCTGGCGGACAGCTGGCGGTGACTCATATGGAGTTATGATGTGTGCTTCATTGATGTGATATTTTAGTTATGGGACGCAACTCTCCAAATTTCCTTAATGACATGCAGGCCCCATTGTAGGGCCGGATAGGGGTGTTGGCACTCCAGTAATTTGCGGGTCTATGTGTAGTTACCCTATCGTAAGGTCTGTGCACTTGTCACAGATTTCCATATGCCTAACATGAGCTACCTCCTACTAGGCTTCACCTCGAATGCCTTCATGACTTCTTCATATTTTCTTCTAAATACCTTTTATGACTCAGTGTGGTCAGGGTAAAAAACCTCACATATTTACTTGGCCACGGTAGGAAAACCTTTTCCTCACTATCTTACTTCTGCCCTTCCTGGCATGTCTGGATTTTTGTTATGAAAATTCTCCACAACTTCCTCCACGTTTTCCATACTGGTAGCAGGCTCCCATGTATTCTCATCTTCTGTACACCCTTGCCATTTAATGAAGTACCACAGTTCCCGCTTCTCTTGATAGCGGCCGCGTACATGTTTCCTGTAAGAATGAATCTCACTTCTAACTATTTTTTCAACCTCTCATTGTAGATCACTGTTAATGTCCTCCGGTTCTCTAGGGGGTTGTTGACGATTGTCATGAACTGACTTGCAGCAGGATTCTAATAGTGGGATATGGAATACGGGGGGAATGTTCCATAGAGCGGATATGTTGAGCTTGAAAGCTCGTGCTGTGTGTTTTTTCACAATTTGGAAAGAACCGTATAGCTTTGGACTTAGCTTTTTTGATTTTCACTGGGTTCGAATGTTCTTAGCATTTAACTTTACTTTGTCCTCAATCTTGAAGTCTGGCTGTTGTCAAGCTTTCCGGTCATAATGTTTCGATACCCCTTCCTGTGTCTTTTCTAGTAACCCTCTTACTTGTTCATGTATCAATTTACTCCGGTTCACGTAGAGTGTCGCTCCTCGATTTTGAGCTTCTCACTCTTTCATCCACTCAGTCTCTAGATGGAATCCATAGTTCGTGTAGAATGGTAACATTCCGTGAGTGGTGGTTGCGGAGTTGTTATAGGTATGTTCAGCTAGAGGTAATAGCTGATACCAGTCATCCTGATCATAATTGACAAATCTTCGCAGGTATCCTTCCAGCACTTGATTGGTACGTTCGGTTTGTCTGTCAGTTTGACAGTGTTATGCCGTCAATATTCTTTGCTTAATTTCCAGCACTTTGCAAAAGGATTCCCACAATTCTCATGCAAACTTTGAGTCTACGTCGGAGACGATTTCGGTTGGCAGGCCGCGTAGTCTCTATACTTCTTTCAGGAATGCGTTGGTGACATATTTGACTGTAGCCGAGGTCTGAAGTCCAATGAAATGTGCCATCTTTGTAAATCGATCAACTACCACCATTATCTGAGTGCACCCTTGTGACTCCAGTAGTTGAGTGATAAAGTCCACCGAGATAGATGCCCATGCTGCGTAGGGTATTTGCAATAGTTGAAGCAATCAGTACTTGGCGTGTTTAGGCAATTTATTATGTTGGCATTCATCGCAGGATCGTAGGTAATGGTTGACCCATTCCGCAAGCCCTTTCTAATTGAAGTATCTCATGATTATTTCCAAGGTGTTTTCTTGTCCGAAATGTCCTCCAACCTTTGTATCGTGACATCCTTCTGCGATCTTGGTCTGTCGCCCCTGACTATTTGGTAGAAATAGTTTCTGCTTATAGTATAGTAGATCGTCGGTCAAGGTCCAGTCCACGGGAAAATTCTTTCCTTCATCTTGTAACCTAATGAGTTCTTCCCTCCATTGCCTCCAAATTGAATCTGTCCCGACAGCTGCCTGTATCTCTCTTAAGAATTCAGGGTTGCACTGCTTCATACCTTTTTACAGGATTATCGCATTTGATATTAGAACTTTCTCCGGTACTTCTGAAATGTCGTACCAGTGTTTATTGTCTTTGGCTGATGCCTGCAGGTAACTGATGCTAGGTACCTGTTCATTGACGATCTGGGATCATTTTGCGATATCGGTACCTCTGAATCCCCGTGTCCCTCATTCCGTATCTTCCAGGTCGTCTACTTCCATCATGTCTGAGGTGTGGACCTTTTTCACCACCAGCTGAGCTGTGCGATCGCCCATGGTTATCTGACAGTTTTCATTTTTGTGGTTGAATAGTACGACCTTGAGTTTCCGGGTATAATCAGTATCGATTACTCCGATGCTGGTATAGAGTCCGCTTCGAACCGCCAATCCGCTTCTTGTACCCACTCCTCCGCAAGTTCCTTCAGGTAGCCCATCAGCTACACCCAGCCTTATTAATGCTTGTCCATATTTCGGGACAATGTCATCTTCAATAGCGTACAGGTCATGGCTTGCCAGTATTCTTGAGCCTTTAGTTGGCAAGCATGCCTTTTTGCTCAATCTCTTGACCCTAATAATGGGTTCTTTTCCACCTCTCCGAGGTTCCAAATCTAAATCCTTATCTGCATCCTAGTCTTCTCCTTCATCGCCTACTCTCGCTACCAATAATACTAAGAAACCTTCTTCTTTCAAAATTCTTTATTCGCGATGCGTAGCTCCCTCCTCAGGACAGTGCTCTAGCTATCTGCTTAATGCGTCAGGCTCTCTGCCCTTTGTGCCTGGTCGGTATAAAATCCGCAAATTGTATTCTATAAGCTTCTGAGCCTACCGTATTTGACAGCTACTCCAGACTTTTGTGCTGAGGAAATATTCTAGGTTTTGATGGTCGGTAAAGACTGTAAGCGGTTTTTCCGTTCCGATCAAGTGGTGTCTCCATGCCTTAAATGCTTCCAGGATTGCGAGAAGTTCTTTATCATGAATCTCATAATTGCGCTCCGCTGGGTTTAATTTTCTGGAATGGAAAGCTACTGGGTGTAACCTTTTCTCAAAGTATTGAGAAAGTACGCAGCTGAGTGCAAAATCGCTAGCATCGGTTCCTACCACTGTTTCTCTTACTGGGAAGAAATTGTGGAGTATTGGGGCGGTGGTGAATCGGTGTTTTAATTCTTCGAACGCCGTATCCTGTTCCAGATGCCATTTGGAATTCTTCAGATTTCCCTATAATATCTCAGTTATGGGTTTGCAAATAGGCGAGAAGTTTTTTATAAATCATCGGTAGAAGTTAGCGAATCCAACAAAAACTTGTACTTCTCTAACCGACTTTGGTGTTTGTCAAACCATTATGGATTCCACCTTGCGGGTGCTTATAGACCCCCCATCGACCGCTACCATATAGGAGAGGAATTCTACCTCAGTGGCATGAAAGGTTGACTTTTTTGAGCGATACCGCTAGTTGAAAGTCCGACAGACTTTGTAAAACCTTCTTGACAGCTTCGGTGTGTTCCTTTTTATCCTTTGAATAGATGAGAATGTCATCAAGATAACACACGACTCCAACATCCAAGTATTATTTAAGTACTTGATTCATCATATCTTGGAACGTCGCTGGAGCATTTACAAATCGAAATGGCATAATCTTATATTCGAAGTGCCCATATCTTGTGCGGAAGGCTGTCTTCCATTCATCTCCTTCCTTAATCCTAATCAAGTGGTAACCGTCCTTGAGGTCTAACTTGGTGAAGATCTTGGCACCAGCTACTCGATCTCTGAGTTCGGACATTAGTGGAAGGGAATGTTTGTTGTGCATAGTAATCTTGTTTAGATTCCAGTAATCCACAACTAAGGGTAGCCTTCCATCAAGTTTGGGTACGAATAATATAGGTGCTCCTGCTGGGGATTAACTTTGCCTAATCTTTCCCTCCTTCATCATTGGTTCCCAGTATTCCTGTAAAGCCTTAAGCTGTTTTTCAGATAGTGGATATATCGGCCCCCAGCGGGGAGTTGATCCAGGAATCAACTTTATTTCGTGATCGCATGTCATTCTTAGGGCTAATCTTTCTGCTGTCTAGGCTTCGAACAAATGTCGCTAATGTTAATATTCTTTCAGTAATGATTCCAGTTCTACTGTATTTTTGATGGCTCCGGTTCTTCCAAGGTGACAGGCATTAGGATCCCAAGCAACAGATTCGTCATATTCGAATTTATCCGCTATTCTTTCCTCTTCTTCCACACAGTTTTAATAACTTTTTACTGAGAAGGTTTAATTTTCTGCATCCTGTATGTGAGAGACTGGGTGTTCATGATGCAACCAACCAAATGGAATTATCATTCAGTAATGACCTGCTTTAGCCACTTCACACGACACTTCAGGGATGTGTCGGTTTTTTCCAATTTCCAATTTTACCGGTAGGGTATAACACTTCCCTCCTGAGGTGGCTCATGATCTATCAAAGCCTAAAATATCAACTACATTGCTGCGTTCAACGATAGGAACGCGAAGGTCTTCAACTAGGTCCTTATTGATAAGGAATACATTGGATCCCGAATCTAATAAGACTTTAACTTTGTATTACTTATCGTGAATGTAGAGGTAAGCGATTGCCTCCGGGCAGTTGTATCGTTCTGGTTGTCGCACATCCAACTCCGCACACTTGGTGCAGATAAGACTTTGTTGGTTTTTTCGTTTAGGCATTGTTAGTGTGGAGTGTAGGTAACAAATGTTTCTTACTATGCCTGCGTAGCTTCGACCATTGAGGTTTCCTCAGACAAACTAGTAACTCTTTCGCTCTAACAATCTGGGTCTACATATTAAAGCGGCGTTTCACCTATACACAATTGCACTCGACCAGTTTTCAGGCCGGATGCATTCTCCTGACATGCCAAACCTAAGCTCATAGTAGATTTTTGGGCAGTTATTAGCCATTTTACTCCCCTAGTGTGGGGTTCTCGCTTTCACCGATCCTTTCCCTTAGGGTTTCAGTTATCTGTCTAGCTCGCTCAGAGGGGCCTTGCGCACCAAAGCAGTATATCCCTATCCTACACTCTGGCCAGTAGGCAAAATAATACATACGTATAATACGACTCAGACTCGTGGGGTAGGTGGAATGGCCCGTGTCAGTTCTCCTCTTGTCGTGTATTGTTATCAAGTAGATCTTGCCTTGCTATGTCCCATCTTCTTCATTATAGTAACTTGCTTGCACACAGGTAGCTGGTGACCACCAGGTGTCTTGCAGAACTTCGTACTGTTAGCCTTTGGGCCATGTGGGCATGTTAACTAACCTCTCTTTCGATCAAGACTCTCCATATATTGATTCTTGCATTTGAGCTCGTTAGTCCCTCATGGGGTCTCTTCACTGAGAGCCTACTTGCATTGATCCTGAAAGGAGAGACTTGCTTCGCGCCACATTGATCATTTTTGGATTTCGATTCCCGTAGTTGCACACAGACTACCCGATCCCCATTGTGGTCTGTATCCAAACACCCCAGTTAAAGAGGGTTCGTGTTTCGATTCCAGCTCCATCGGGACACTGAATACCCAAACCGCGTCACCGTTGGTGCCAATGAACTGACTTAGGTCAGTTCCTCATCATCCACCAGTTCCCAGATCTCATTAACTTGTGCTGGGTTTTGGACGGTCGCAACTCTGCCACATAATTTGGACTTTACAATAGCCGATCTTGCCCATCGAATTCCCATTTTTATCGGTCTTGAACTGACCATTGCTGCCGATATATTGGCATATCCCTAACATGTCTGATAGGTGTGGTTCTTCTTTCCACAACGTGTACACTCTCAGCCTCGCCTCCAAGTGTCTATCACACTCAGCAGGATAATAGTATGAGCCTCGCCGAAGTTCGTGTGGGTGGTCTTTGCTGTACCGCCCAACCTCTTTCTAGGCCTTTCCAACTCATTGTCCCTTTTTCCCTTTCGTGGTGGGGCTCCACCTCCCTTGACATAAGGTTTGGTCTCCTTTTGTCACTTCGGTTTAGAGTCTCTATGGTTATCTCTTTTCACCTCTTGGACTATTTTAGACTTGGGCTGTCTATCTGGCCCAATCTTTTCTCTGGCCAGAAGTCCCTCTTCTGACCGACCGCACAGCCTGAGCGCTTCTTCCTATTCTTGATCCGTTGTATAATGCTGCGCCGAAAACCTGCGGACAATCTGTTTTAGAAGTTTATCTTCGACTTCCTACCTCGTGGACTATCAGGTCATGCGCCCATGAATGTTATAGTTATGTATGACCATCAAATAACGTTCAATACTGCCGTCATACTCGTCTAGCTTCATAGCTCGAAGCGATAGTCGTTCAGCTTCCACCAGGGCACACCATTTGATCATATTGTATTCCAAACGAGTCCACGTAGCCAGTTCTGGATGCTCGGTTTCCCCTTGAAGTCCGTCCATAGTTTTTCGATACCAAATGGTATAAGGGAGTACTTTGTTTCCTCTCGTATGACAGATTGCGTATATAACTCGTTCCCGTGCATCGTCCCAGATCCACGCGTTTCTTTTGAAATAGTTAGTGCATGGCATAATCCACACGTATATATCTTGTGCGGGTTTATCCTCAAAGAATAGAGGAGGTTCTGATGGTCGCTTAATATTTAGCGCTATCGCATTGGCAAGTGTTTCTGCTATACTAGACTGATCTGGTTTGTGTCGCCACCTGCCTTGGCTAGGACTTCCTCTCCTTCTTCCTTTTTCGTCATTATCGTGATTATCGTCGCTAGGATCTCCCTGGTCGCCTCCTTGGGTACCTGAGGGGGATGCATCAGCGGCTTCCCCGCCTTTCCCCCTTTGCCTTCGCATAGGCTGAGCATAATATTCTTCGTCATCCGCTTCTTCGACTGCAGGTAAAGGTGCTGTTCCTGCAGCTGCGGGACTTAGTGTACTGCCTAGTATCTGATTTATTGCCGCTGTTAATCCTTTTCAGGTATTGTTCGGCTCATTATTCTGCTGCTGTTTCTGGTCTTAGGACCTCCGAATCTCCACTTTGCAGGTTGCCGGATCTAGGCGCATTTGTCCTAGGGTACAGTTGACTTCTCTTTCTCGTGTAACGCTGTGAGAACGAAATTCCACCAATTCAGCCCTTAGACGAAGGACCATCTGTTCCAGAGTCTGATCTCAGGCTAATGCCGCTTGACTTTCTTGTCCGCAGGTTCCTTGGAACCACATGGTTACAACTTCATGTTCCTGTAGACACCTAACTTGGGCGTCTATCTTTTTTGCCACTTCCCGTAGCATCACTTCTTGGATACCTGTTAGGCGGATGCACAACTGAAGTATATAACTGAGGGACGTAGGCCAAAATCTTCGATTGGAGAATCTGTCGAGGAAGGTTCGTCTCGATAAAATAGGTAAGATAAAGATTTTAAGTGTAACATCCTCCGTCTCCGCTACACCTCCGGTGATTGAAATTTATTTCCTATTTGGGATAGACTCAACACCACACCAAACTATCACCACTTTGCGGTCGGCACCCTCCCCTTGGGGGGGGTGTAGGCTATCTCCATCCATCCTTTTAGACTCGGAGCTTGTCTCCCCATCCCTTTCCCAGTGGGTCTACCCCCCTGGGATACTCTATACTCTCCTCTGGCATCTCACGATGTCCAGAAACCTCTTTACCCCGCTTTTGCTCTAGCTTCGCTTAGCATCAGCACGGTCGGCTACAACCCCTACTTCATCTTGGCAGACGGCTGGGACTACGGTTTGCGGTACGCAATTACGATGGATTCCTGTATCCCTCCTCCTAAAGAAATTGGAGGAGTTGTGTCAGGTTTCCTCAACAGGCCACGGTCGATTTCGCCACCCTCCTTCCTCACTCATCGCTTCAGCTGGTGGTATCCCATCCACTATAGTGACACTATCTCTCAGAGAACAAGGGACTACATGAGAGACGTGGTAAAACAGCTGGCTTTGTTTGGGGCCTGCAGGAGGCCGCCTAGAAGGACACGAACACGATACCGACAGCCTTTTTGTCGTTTGGGCACGGATGCCTTCCTCCTACATTCTCCACGGTTGCGATCGGCTGGCACCCTACTGCTACACCACACCTTGGCTGGCACCCTACTGCTACCAGACAGCTTGCATCTTACTGCCGTCTTCACTCTTCACGGGCTTTGCACCCGCACCCCCACCCAAGCTGGCATCTTACTGCTACCCTGGCTGGCACCCTACTGCTACCCCCATTCTGCTGGAGTTTCTCCGGCAACAATCCAACCTCAGCTGGCACCTTACTGGTACCTCTCGTCAGGGCTTGAGTGTGGCGATGCCGCTTCTGCCCAACAATCCTTTTTCTAGGTGACAAGACCGACACCTACCTCTATACCTTTTTATGAGCCCATACTGGGTGAGGCGTTACCGCCCTGACTTTCATTATTGGCTAGTCATCCCTACAGGGGGTGCATTTGGGATATTAATTGGTTTCATTTGTGCCTTCGGGCCGAGATTTCCAGGGGGGTTTTTCCTGATGTTTCCTGCTTGTCTTTAGTTAGGCTTCTCTTATTCTCCGAATTCGCTTGCGAGGTAGGGATGGGCCTGGCTGGGGGCGAGATGTGAGGTTGGCTCCATACCAGAGGGGCTTGGGACGGACGGCTTTTACCTAGCGGGGGGAGGGATGTTTGAAATTAAGGGTTTTCTTTTTGCCATAGCTTACGCTACATGCACGTTCTTGTACCCTAATCAAGTAATATATGATATAAAAAAAAAAGAGAAAAAGAAAAAAAGAAAAAAAAAAAGAATAAACCCCGCAACCGCGCAATCAGTGGCCTACCCACGATTCGATCCCGAACACCCACTACTAGCCCCCGAAGACATCTCGTCAGCACTTGGCAGGTCTTCGAACACTTCAGCGCCAGGCCCAGACCAAATCCCATACGGGGTCTGGAAGAGAGTCCACACCACCAACCCCAACATACTGATAGATGTGGAAGATATGGTATATGGGTCAGGGTTCATGTAAAATAATGTGGTAGGTGGAAAAGGTAGGGTAATATGTGGTGGAGAAAAATGGAAGTCATGGTCAGCAGAGGGCAAGGGGGCATAAGGGCACACAAGGTGCAACCAGAGTGTATATAAGGAGACCAACTCCAACCTACGGGATATGATTTTCGTCAGGACGAACAATATAACCGTTTCCACCTACACCATCTCACCCTTACCGTTGCTATCACATACCCACATCTCTCCTTGCCCCCCTCTTGGCATACGGACACCACCCGAGGTGCCTCAAGATGTCTAACGGGGTGGTCCTACCCAAACCAGGAAAACCTGACTACTCCACCCCGGCCTCGTTCCGGATTATTGTTCTACTTGAAACCTTCTCGAAGATACTGGAAAGGATAGTTGCAACCCGCCTCTCCCTCATCGCCCGCGAAGTAGGGCTCCTGAACCCCAATCAGTGTGGCTCGCTCGCCGGCCTTTCAACCTTTGATGCCGCGGCTGCCCTTACTCAAGAAGTCAGGGCGAGGCAAAACCCCTCCTACAAAGCCTCCTCCTTGTTTTTAGACATAAAGGGAGGGTTCGATAATGTTTCATCTAGTCTTCTCACAGCTAAACTCAGAGCCAAAGGAACTCCCAAGTACCTGGTTGCCTGGGTTCGATCCTTTCTTACAGATCGTTCATGTCACTTATTGTTTCATGGGGCCCCCTGGGTTTTTTCTCCCGTTCAGGTGGGGACTCCTCAAGGGTCACCTGTTTCTCCAATGTTATTTGTGATTTATGTTTCAGAATTGCATGTTTCCATACCCCAAGGGGTAATTTTTTCCTATGTTGATGATTTTTCAATTCCGGTTTCTACTGCTTCTTATATGGGGAATATTAGGTACCTTCAGTATTGTTTTTCTTTGCTTCAGAGCAGGGCGGCACGGATTGGAGTTTCCTTTTCAATCCCCAAGATGGAACTGATACACTGGAGGACGCCTAAGGACAGGTCTCCAATCTCCAACCAACCAATAGCTCTGAACGGCTATGTTTTTTCACCTTCCTCCTCCTTGAGGTGGCTGGGATACTGGTTCACCCCCACCTGGGAAACGACTACACACTTCACTAAACGCCTCACAATGGCCACGGGGGCCTTTTCTGCTATCAGGAGGCTTGCGCCCCCTGGGGTGGGAATGCCCCCCCACATGTGCCGAAGGCTTGCCATGGGCCTGATCCTTCCTATCCTCACGTATGGAGCTGACCTCCTAATACCAACACTCGCCACGATGCACAAGATGTCGGTCCTCTGGAACAAAGTCTTGAGATGGGTAACCAACTGCTTCAGCTCAACCCCAACGACCATTCTGGCCATTGAGGCCTGCCTCCCCCCCCTGGACCTATTGGTCACCCACAGGAGAAGGATGTCCGCGCTTCGTTTAGCCTGCTCCTCCCCTGCCTACAACCCAGCGGCAGCTAGGCTCCCCCCAGATTTCCCCTCTTACACCACCCATCCGGACAGACTCGTGAACAGAGAGCTGGTCCGGGAGAGAACCCAGAACTACATCCCCCTCAGCTGGCGCCAGTATAAGACTAAACAGCCAATGCGGAGACACCTACCTATCGACTCACTGGCACACCTCCTGCTACCAGCTATGAGACACACCACAACGTTCCAACCTGCCTACCAAACCCAGGAGCCAGGACTGACTCCGCTACCTCCCACCCCAACGAATTACATAGCTCTCAAGGCCTCACTGCGGAACAAGCTCCTAGAAGATTGGATCCACCTGGCCCCTCCCCCTCTCTACTACCCATACAAGGCCACGCTGAAACCACACGCCTTTATGGGCCTGGACCGCTTTACAGCGGGCCGAATACACCAAGGCAGGGCCGGGAAAAGCTACCTGGCCCCACACCACTCCTGGGACGACCCCCAGTCTTCCACCCTATGCAACTTCTGTGAGGAAGACGACGAGACGTTTACCCACGCAATACTACAATGCTCGGCTAAAGCTGATAAAAGGACACTCTACCTCCATGGGGTCTCTGACATTGGCCAAGGCTCACCAATTTGGTCTTCACTTCCAGCTATCATTGGCCTCGCCAACTATATCCGCACTACTGGTACCGGATTCCCCCCACCCATGCCGCCAATTAGGCCGCTCTCACCTCCCCGGGAGGACCCTCCTCTCCCTGCTGCCCTAAATTGAGCTTTACTTTTCTGTTGATGAATTTTTCTTGTGTTTTACGCGTAGAGTTTGTTGATTTTGCTTTACTATTTTGAGTGGTCACCGTTTGAGGTGCTTGCGACGGATTTGTCGCTTTGGAGATTTGAGCCGCTGGTTTCTTTTGTTTGTTTGTTTGGAATTAAGGTTTTCTTTTTGCCATAGCTTACGCTGCATGCATGTTCTTGTACCTAACAAGCAATATATGATTTAAAAAAAAAGAAAAAAAAAGCAAAAAAAGAAAGTTAAACCCCGCAACCGCACGCTCCGCGCCCTCTATTCACCTCTCGCTTGAAAAATTACCACTTCCGGTCATCCCTAAACTCCAAGTTTTTGGGTGGCAACCAGCTCAACACACCAATTTTCGCCTCTCGCTTAGGCTTCAATCTATAAGCGACCATACCCCTCACCTGACTCACGGCTGCTGCTATGACTCACAACACTGGTAGGGCCTCGCGCCCAGAGTCCCGTACCTCAGACCGCGCCCACCCCTATGCGAGAAGGTCCGCTCAAGTCCCCACTGTACCCCAGCTAGCACCTGCTGCTCAAATCCAATCATCCCCCCCCTAGAATACCTCCAGGTCCTCCTCGGTAGGCCCCCTTGACCCCAACCTACCACTCCTCAGGGAAATGTACAATCACACCACCTCCAACCTCGCTACCAACAGAGATGTCTTCCCCCGGCTCTGGGACGCTGATCTCATGAACCTTTCGGCGGGGGAAGCATCTATCCTCCCTCTGCTTATGGCGGCACTCGCAGGAATAGCTGCCCTTCACTCTAGAATAGGCTCCCTTGAGAGCAAGTTTGACACCCCTGCCCTCCCAGAACAACCCACCCACGCCAGCACAGGCCCCTCCCTTGCCTCTATCCAAGCCACTGTGGCTGACCTCTCGTCGAGAGTGGCGGCCTCCCTCTCCGCAAAACCCACCTCGGCACCGCAACAACCCCAGGTAGGGAGACAAACTTGCTCT
>JACCEG010000180.1:92793-118038 GCA_014065205.1 Tuber brumale
GCTCATGGGAAGCCCAGGCCTTCCGTGAAGGAAAATACAGTGCCTACTCCTTCACACCTGGCCACCTGGAACCATCACTCAACAAGGCCCTCAGCAAGGCAAAACCCAAACCGTCCACCTATGCCCAGGCTGCTGCACCGCAGGAGCAGAGGGGAGGGAGGAAGTCAAAAAGGACGAAGGACGGAGGTCAGACCTCAGCCTCTGCCTCCCACGTCGCAGCGTCAAGGGACGCGGGCCCCTCAGTCAGAGGGCCACCCCCCTTTCAGCGGCTGACAGAAGATTCTTTTCGCCCCGAGAGACCCCCCTACCCCATGCCGATGCCCTGAGGATAGCTGCAACAGCGCCGGACATTGCCGCCCAAGTCCTGAGGGAGGCAACCTGCCCACACCTCCTTTGTTTTAGCGCCTCAGTTAACGCCAGAGGTGCTCTCACACTCACGGCGCGTTCCCTTCAAACTCCTGCCACCTCCTATTCCCCCTACTACGAAGCCCTGGCAGCAAGGTTTATTAAGGCGTTCCCAGTCGGGGACAACCCTTTCAGACCCTTTAGACCGGCACCAAACGAGGTACAGCTGGCCATACACGGGCTTCCTACTGCCTTCCTGCCACAAGACCAGCAAGAGCTACGCTTCGAGATGGGGAACTCTATTATGAACGAAACAGGGGTTACAATCTTCTCCCCAAGATACCTCCAACCTGAACCTGAAATAAGGGCTACCAAGAACTCGACCTCCATTGTAGTGTCTCTTCCCCCCACTGACCTTGTGAAGATAGGTAGGTCCATCTACCTCTACTCCAAGCCCCGCAAAGTGGACGTGTGCCACTCCAAGAGCCGATACATGGAATGCCGGAAATGCGGGAAGTTCGGACACCCCTCACCCATGTGCAAGGAGACGACCTCGGTCTGCCCGCTATGCGCAGGCTCTCACCCCAGGTCGGACCATCGATGCACAAATCCGACATGCACTAAGGACGGACACCTCAAAGCGGTGGCTGCATGCTGCCTTACATCTCCCCTCAAATGCCCCAACTGCTCTGGGGACCACTCGGCAACCAACAACGACTACCCCGCTCGACCCAAGCCCCCTGCCAGGCCCGACCTACCCCCTCACCCTGAGGGCGAGGACATGGACACCGATGGGGATGACTCCAGACCTGCCACACCCAAGGGGAAAGGCAAACAAACTGACACTAGTGTAGAAGAAACCCCGCGGCAATCGACATCACGCGCTCTCCCAATGGTCCTCTTCAAGGCCCCAATACCCAAACGAGTTGGCCCCCCTCCCCCGTGGCCTGATGCGTTCTCTTCTGAAGACCCCATCTCAGGTGCACAAAGGTGGAGCACTCTGCCTGCACCTCGCCCATAGGGCCACTTTCCCCATCCTCTCTTAAGCAACTTTTTTTCGTTCAACATAACTGCCTGGGAAGCTGGGATGTGTTTCTTTCATTATTTAATAGCTTTCGGTCCTTGAAAGCTCCCCCACAGATAGTCCTATTACAGGACCCCCCCGTTTACAAAAATAAGCTTCCTACGTTTGCTTCCTTTAAATCATTTGCTCCACCTTTCAAACAAGGAACCCCTCCCAAAATGGCCACCTATGTTTATTTGGAATTTTTAAATGTGTTTTCAGTACTACCTGGTTTTTTTGATAGGCCTGATTTTATGGCCATTGATGTGTACTCCCCCCTGGGGCTCTTCGACTCCGATCACTCACGATTCAGGGCCTACAACCTTTACTCAACAGTCGCCAGCACCTCTGGAAACAGAACGGTCGACCCACTTACATGCTTCCCGCATAACTCTTTCCCCACATTGGTGGCCGGGGACTTCAACATCCACCACCCACAAGCAGACCCTCTGAGAACAATTTCATCGAACGAGTTCCCCACCTCCAATCCCTACTTCGAGAAAGCGACAGACTCCGGTTTTCACCTCTCCAATACCCCTGGAGCATACACCAGGTTCCCTTTTGACATCAACACCAGACCAGGCGTTATAGACCTGGCCTTCACCAACGCCCCCCTCACGCGCTTTTTACACTACTGGTCAACCCGCCTCCCGGCAACAGGCTAAGACCACCTCCATATCGCCACAGTGTTCTCTGCACCCCTCATGAGAATGGCCCCTCCATCACCATACTGGGACAAGACGGACTGGGAACTCATCATCATAAAGTTGAAAGACCTTAAGTTTCCTCCCCCGCGTCCCCACCCCACCGACCACGATCTGGACAGCTGCCTAGAGAGGCACATGCACACGCTCACTACTGTTCTCAAATCATGCACCCCGACCAAGAAAATCTCGATAGACGCGAAACCTTGGTGGAGTATGGAGATAACACACCTAAGACAAGCGCACCACCGCGCCTCACGGACGCACCGGAAAGACCCCACCCCAACCTCCCTGGACGAACTAAAAATCAACCGGAATCGATACTTTAAGGCGATCACGAAAGCCAAATCCAACTATTGGAAAGACTTCCTAGCCAGAGCTACGCCGCAGGCGGTCTGGAAAGCTAAGAAAGCGGCCATGGGAAGAGAGGAAGACCGTTTCCCCGACTTCCCAAATGCAAGTTCACCACTTCAGATCAACGAGGCTCTGCTAGCACACTTTTTCCCACCTAAACCTCCCACACAATCAGTTGCCTACCCCCGCTTTGACCCCGAACACCCACCGCTGGCACCCGAGGAGGTCTCCTCGGCTCTGGCGAGATCTTCTAACACTTCAGCTCCCGGTCCAGACCAAGTCCCCTACGGGGTCTGGAAGAAAGTTCACGCAATAAACCCCTCACTCCTCACATCCCTCCTCACCCCTCTCCTCGCCTATGGACATCACCCAAAGAGCCTAAAGATGGCTAATGGGATCGTCCTTCCAAAACAGGGTAAACCGGACTATTCCACCCCTGCCTCGTTCAGAATAATCGTCCTACTGGAGACCTTTTCAAAGATACTGGAAAGGGTGGTGGCCACCCGCCTCTCCCTGATCGCCCGCGAAGTAGGGCTCCTCAACCCAAACCAATGTCGCTCACTAGCTGGCCTCTCAATCTTCGACGCAGCGGCGGCCCTAGTGCAGGAAGTTAAAGCTCGCCAAGACCCCTCCTCCAAAGCGTCCTCCCTCTTCTTAGACATAAAAGGCGGGTTTGACAACGTCTCCTCCAACCTCCTCACAGCCAAACTCAGGGCCAAGGGCACCCCCAAGTACCTGGTTGCCTGGGTCCATTCATCCCTCACCGACCGCTCATGCCGCTTGTTGTTCCAAGGTGCGCTGGGGGTTTTTGCCCCGGTGCAGGTTGGCACACCGCAAGGCTCTCCTGTCTCTCCTTTGTTATTGGAGATTTATGTTTCTGAATTGCATGTTACTATACCCCGTGGGGTAATTCTTTCTTATGTTGATGATTTTTCAATTACGGTTTCTACTGCTTCCTATAGGGTGAATATTAGGTATCTTCAATACGTGTTTTCTTTGCTTCAGAGCAGGGCAGCGACGATTTGAGTTTCCTTTTCAATCCCCAAAACAGAACTTATCCACTGGAGGACGCCCAAGGACAGGTCCCCGGTCTCCAACCAACCCATAGGCCTCAATGGCTCCATCTTCCCACCGTCCTCAGGCCTCAGGTGGCTGGGGTACTGGTTCACCCCAACCCTGGAAACAATAACCCACTTCACCAAGAGACTCACACTAGCCTCAGGGGCCTTTGCCGCCATTAGAAGACTCGCCCCCCCAGGGATTGGAATCCCTCCTCACATGTGCCGCAGATTGGCTATGGGCCTCATCCTGCCTATCCTAACTTATGGGGCTGACCTCCTCGCACCAACACTAGCCACACTGGACAAGATGGCAGTCTTGTGGAACAGAGTGATGCGGTGGGTGACGAACTGCTGCACCTCTACCCCCACTACCATCCTGGCTATTGAGGCATACCTCCCGCCCCTTAGCCTGCTGATCCCCCACAGAAGAAGGATGGCCGCTCTGAGATTGGCCTGCTCCGCCCCCGCCTACAACCCGGCCACGGCTAGGCTCCCCCCTGACTTTTCTTCATACATCTCCCACTCAGGATGGACCGAGCACCGGGAGCTCCTCGCGGGCAGGAAACAGAACTATATTCCCCTAGGTTGGCGCCAATACAATGCCGAACAGCCCATGAAAAGGCACCTCCCAATTGACTCCCTGGCACATCTCCTCCTTCCTGTGACGAGATGGGGCGAGCCCCTGCCCCCTGCCTACCCGGCTTTGGAGCCAGGGCTAACCCCAATGCCCCCTACGAACTCGAGCTACAAGTTGCTCAAAGCCTCCCAGAGGGGGAAGCTCCTGGATGACTGGACTCTCCTGGCCCCCCCGCCATGATACTACCAATTCAGACCCTCGCTAAGGCCGCATGCCTTCATGGGGCTCGATCGCTTCACAGCAGGTCGAATACACCAAGGACGCTCTGGGAAGAGCTACCTCGCCGCACACCCTCCTTGGATGACCAAGGGTCCTCCCCCCTCTGCACATTCTGTGAGGAGGACGACGGAACGTTCCCCCACGCGATTCTACACTGCTCGGCTAAAACCGACAAGAGGACACTCTATCTCCATGGAGTCTCCGACATCGGCCCGTGCTCACCTGTTTGGTCCTCACTTCCTGCCATCATCGGCCTCGCCAACTACATCCGCACTACCGGTACCGGATTCCCGCCACCCATGCCGCCAATTAGGCCACTTGCACCCCCTGGAGGAGGATCATAGACCTCAGCTACCCTGTTTTGATTTTTATACTTGCTTTATGAGATTTCCTTTGCTGCGTGTGATGTGAGATTTTATTTATTTCTTTACCAGTTTGAGTGGTCACCGTTTGAGGTGCTTGTGACGAATTTCTCATTTTGGAGACTTGTGCCAATGGTTTCTTTTGTTTGTTTGTTTGGAATTAAGGTTTTCTTTTTACCATAGCTTACGCTGCATGCACGTTCTTGTACCTAACAAGTAATATATGATACAAAAAAACAAAAGAAGAAAAAAAAGAAGGAAAATAAACCCCCCAACCGCACACTGCGCGCCCTCTATTCACCTCTCGCTTGAAAAATTACCTCCCTCGGTCAACCCTAAACTCCAGGTTTTTGGGTGCCAACCAGCTCGACACACCAGTTTTTGCCTGTCGCTTAGGCTTCACTCTATAAGCGACCCTACCCCCTACCCGACTCACAGCTCTTGCTATGACTCACAACACTGGCAGGGCCTCGTGCCCCGAGTCCCGTACCTCAGACCCCTCACACCCCTATCCTGGGAGGTCAGCTCAAGTCTCCACTGCACCCCACCTGGCACCAGCTGCCCCAATACACTCTTCCCCCCCCCAGGCTGCCTCAAGGTCCTCTTCTGTAGGCCCCCTCGATCCAAACCTTCCACTCCTTAGAGAGATGTACAACCATACCACGTCCAACCTGGCCACCAACAGAGACGTCTTTCCCAGGCTCTGGGACGCAGATCTCAGAAGCCTTTCGGCAGGAGAAGCGTCAATCCTCTCCCTACTCATGGCTGCACTTGAAGGTATTGCAGCCCCCCACTCCCAAACAGGCTTCCTCGAAACCAAAATGGAAACCCCCACCCCCCCACCTCAACAAGTCCTTGCCAGTACTGGACCTTCTCTCGCTTCTATCCAAGCCATTGCGGCTGACCTCTCCTCCCGAGTGGTGGCCTCCCTATACGCTAAGCCAGTTATGGCACCACAACAGCCCCAGACTGGCAAACAAACCAAGCAACACGTGAAGAACTCCACCGCCCCCGCAGACCCAGCCCACAGCAACGCAGACGATTTCGACTCAGACATCCCTCGCTACGAGACCTCTACTGATAAGTGGTAAGGTGATCCGAAAGCCTACTCGGTCAAATACCCACGCTCCTGGGAGGCCCAGGCATTCCGTGAAGGGAAATACAGTACCTACTGCTTTACCTGGGACCACCTAGAACCATCACTCAACAAAGCCCTCAGCAAGGCAAAACCAAAACCGTCAACCTATGCCCAGGCGGCAGCACCGCAGGAGCAGGCTGGGGGAAGGAAGTCGTGCAGGTGGAAGGAAGGAGCTCCGGTTTCTGCCTCTTCCCCCCAAGTCGCAGCATCTAGAGATGAGGGCCCCTCACTTAGAGGGCCACCCCGGCTACCAGCGGCCGACAGAAGATTCTTCGCACCCAGAGAGACCCCCCTGCCCCACGCTGATGCACTAAGGATAGCAGCCACAGCCCCGGATATAGCCGCACAAGTACTCAGGGAAGCGAACTACCCACACCTGCTATGCTTGAGCGCCTCGGTCAATGCGTGAGGTGCCCTCACACTCACCTCCCGCTCCCTCCAAATGCCTGCAACAGCCTGCTCCCCCTACTACGATGCCCTGGCGGCAAGATTCAATAAAGCATTCCCGGTTGGGGATAACCCATTTAGGCCCTTCAGGCCTGCACCAAACGACGTCCAACTGGCCATCCACGGCCTACCGATTCCTTTTCTCCCACAAGATCAAGAAGAACTTCGCTCCGAACTGGAGAAGTCTATCCTAAATGCAACAGCGGTGAGGATCTTCTCTGCAAGATACCTCCCACCGAACCCTGCAATAAGGGTAACCAAGAACTCTACCTCCATTGTAGGGTCTGTTCCCCCCACTGACGTTGTGAAGATAGGAAGGTCCATCTACCTCTATTCCAAACCCCGCAAAGTGGACGTATGCCACTCCAAGAGTCGATACATGTAATGCCGGAAATGCTGGAAATTCGGACACCCCTCGCCCATGTGCAAAGAGAGCACCTCAGTATGCCCACTGTGCTCGGAGTCTCACCCTCCCTCGGCCCACTGTTGTACAAACCCGACCTGCCCGAAAGAAGGCCACCTTAAGGCAGCGGCTGCCTGCTGCCCTACCTCCACCCTCAGATGTCCCAACTGCTCTGGGGACCACTCAGCCACTAACAATGACTGCCCCTCTCGGCCGAAGCCTCCAGCAAGCGACGACATTCCCCCTCAGCCGGCAGGTGAAAACATGGATACGGATGGCGAAGATTCCAGACCAGCCACCCCTGAGGGGAAAGGCAAACAAACCGACACCAGCGTGGAAGAGACTCCGCGGCAATCGACGTCCCGCACCCTCCCTATGGACCTTTTCAAGGCACCAATACCCAGACAAGTCGGCCCCCCCCCCCAGTGGGCTAACGTGTTCTCTTCTGAAGACCCCATCACAGGTGCTTGAAGGTGGAGGATTCTTCCTACACCTCGCCCACAGGGCAACCTCCCCCATCCTCTCTTAAGCAACTTTTCTTGGTTCAACATAACTGCCTGGGAAGGTGGGATGTGTTTCTTTCATTATTTAATAGCTTTTGTTCACTAAAAGCCCGCCCACAAATAGTTTTACTGCAAGGTCCGCCCGTTTACAAGAATAGGCTTCCTTCATTTGCTTCCTTTAAATCATTTGCTCCGCCGTTTAAACAAGGGACCCCTCCCAAGGTGGCCACCTATGTTTACTAGGGTTTTTTGAATGTGTTTTCAGTACTACCTTGTTTTTTTGATAGGCCTGATTTTATCGCCATTGATGTGTACTCAACCTTAGGGCTTTTGGACTCCAATGACTCACGATTCAGGGCGTGCAACCTTTACTCCACAATTGCCACTTCCTCTGGAAACAGGACAGTCGACCCAAGTACCTGCTTCCCCCAGAACTCCTTCCCTACACTGGTGGCTGGGGACTTCAACATCCACCACCCACAGGCCGACCCCCTTAGAAAGGTTTCTTCAAACGAGTTCTCCACTTCCCACCCCTACTTCGAGCTACCACTAGACTCTGGATTTCAGCTCTCCAACACCACAGGGGCCTACACTACGTTCCCATTCGACCTCAATACGAGGCCAGGGGTTATAGACCTGGCCTTCACGAACGCCCCCCTCTCGCGCTTTCTGCACTCCTGGTCAACCCGCCTCCCGGCAACGGGCTAGGACCACCTCCCTATTGCCATCACGTTTACTGCACCCCTCATGCGAGCGGCTACTCGAGCCCCATACTGGGACAAGACGGATTGGGAAGTCATTGGGGAAAGGTTGAAGGAATTGCAGTTTCCCCGCCAGTGTCCTCACCCCACCGACCTCGATCTAGACCGCTGGCTAGAAAGGCACATGCACACTCTCACGACCCTCCTCAAATCCTGCACCCCGACCAAGAACATCTGAATACACTCAAAACCCGCGGGGAGTTTGGAGATAACACACCTAAGACAAGCCCACCACCGTGCCTCACGATCACACCGGAAAGAACCCACCCCAACGTCCCTGGATGAACTTAAAGCCCACCGGAATCGATACTTCAAGGCGATTACGAAAGCCAACGCCAGCTACTGGAAAGACTTCCTAGCAGCAGTCACGCCAGACACGGTCTGGAAGGCCAAGAAGGCCGCCACGGGAAGAGACGAAGAACGGTTCCTTGACCTTCCTGGTGCAAGCGTACCATCACAGATCAACGAGGCTCTGCTGGCCCACTTCTTCCCTCCCAAACCCCCTTCACAATCGGTCGCCTACCCACGCTTCGACCCCGAACACCCTCTATTAGCACCTGTGGAAGTCTCCTCTGCTCTTGCGAGATCCTCCAACACATGGGCCCCCGGCCCAGACCAGGTCCGGTACGGGGTCTGGAAAAAAGTACATGCTCTGAACCCGTCCCTCCTCACGTCTCTTCTCGCCCCACTTCTTGCCTATGGACACCACCCAAAGAGCCTTAAGACGGCCAGCGGAATCGTCCTGCCAAAACCAGGAAAGCCAGACTACTCCACCCCTGCCTCATTCAGGATCATCGACCTACTTGAGACGTTTTCGAAAATCCTAGAGAGGATAGTGGCTACTCAACTCTCCCTCATCGCGCGAGAAATAGGACTGCTCAACCCAAACCAGTGCGGTTCGCTTGCTGGCCTTTCCACCTTCGACGCCGCGGCTGCCCTAGTTCAGGAAGTCAGGGCACGGCAAATCCCTTCCTCCAAAGCCTCCTCCTTGTTTTTAGACATAAAGGGGGGCTTCGATAATGTTTCCTCCAAGCTTTTAACAGCAAAGCTCAGGGCGAAGGGCACTCCCAAGTACCTTGTGGCCTGGGTCCGATCCTTCCTCACAGACCGTTCCTGCCGCTTAGTGTTTCAAGGAGCACCAGGGGTGTTTGCCCCAGTGCAAGTTGGCACGCCCCTAGGCTCTCCTGTCTCTCCTTGGTTATTTGTGGTTTATGTTTCTGAATTGCATGTTTCCATACCCCAAGGGGTGATTTTTTCCTATGTTGATGATTTTTCAATTACAGTTTCTACTGCTTCTTATAGGCGGAATATTAGGTACTTACAATATTGTTTTTCTTTCCTTCAGAGCAGGGCAGCATGGATTGGAGTTTCCTTCTCGATACCCAAGACGGAACTGATACACTGGAGGACGCCTAAAGACAGATCCCCAGTTTCTAACCAACCCATATCTCTCAACCGCTCGGTCTTCGCCCCTTCTTCCTGACTCAGGTGGCTAGGATACTGGTTCACCCCGACACTGGAAACAACAACCCACTTCACCAAAAGACTCGCGCTAGCCTCGGGCGCGTTTGCAGCGGTTAGAAGGCTCGCTCCTTCAGGGATTGGAATGCCTCCTCACATGTGCCGCAGGTTGGCTATGGGCCTCATCCTGCCGATCCTCACCTATGGGGCTGATCTCCTCGCACCCACGCTGGCCACCATGGACAAGATGTCTGTCCTATGGCACAGGGTGGTGCGCTGGGTGACTAACTGCTTCACTGCGACCCCCACCACCATCCTTGCTATCGCGGCGTGCCTCCCACCCCTCAGTCTACAGATTCCCCACAAGAGAAGGATGGCCCCACTGCGACTGGCCTGCTGTTCCCCCGCCTACAACCCGGCATCAGCCAGGCTCACCCCAGACTTCCCCTCATACACCTCACACGAAGACAGGGTCCAGAATCGAAAGCTCCTGGACGGAAGGAAACAGAACTACATCCCTCCGGGCTGGAGCCAGTATAAGGCAGAACAACCCATGAGGAGACACCTACCAATAGACGCGCTAGCACACCAGCTCCTGCCTGTGATTCAAGGAGGCAGGCCCCTCCCAGCTGCCCACCCATCCCTAGAACCTGGGCTAACGCTGATGCCCGCCTCAAACTCGCGCTACAAATCCCTGAAGGCATCCCTTAGGGGAAGGCTGCTGGCCGACTGGACACACCTTGCTCCACCCCCACGGTACTACCAGTACATACCCACACTTAGGCCGCACCCCTTCATGGGGCTCGATCACTTTGCCGCTGGGCGGATACACCAGGAACGATCTGGGAAGAGGTATCTCGCTGCGCACAACTCCAGGGACGATCAAGCATCATCCCCACTGTGCACCTTCCGTGAGGAGGTCGACGAAACGTTCACGCACGCAATCCTTCACTGTTCCGCCAAAGCTGTGAAAAGGGCACTCTACCACCATGGAGTCTCAGAGATCGGCCAAGGCTCGCCGGTTTGGTCCTCACTTCCCGCCATCATTGGCCTCGCAAACTATATCCAAACGACAGGTACCGGATTCCCAACCCCAATGCCACCGATAAGGCCCCTTTCGCCCCAAGAGGAAGGCGCGCCCTCCTCTGCCGCCCTGCTTTGATTTATATACTTGGTTTATGAAATTTTCTTTATGCTGAGTTTGCTAGGAGATTTTATGGGTTTCTTTGCTAGCTTGAGTGGTCATTGTTAGAGGTGCTTGTGACGAATTTGTCATTTTGGAGACTTGTGGCAATGGTTTCTTTTGTTTGTTTGTTTGGAATTAAGGATTTCTTTTTGCCATAGCTTACGCTGCATGCACGTTCTTGTACCTAACAAGTAATATATGATATAAAAAAAAAGAAAAAAAGAAAAAAAGAAAAAAGAAAATTAAAATAAACCCCCCAACCGCACGCTATGCGCCCTCTATTCACCTCTGCTTGAAAAATTACCGCTTTCAGTCATCCCTAAACTCCAAGTTTTTGGGTGGCAACCAGCTCGACACACCAATTTTTGCCTCTCGCTTAGGCTTCAATCTATAAGCGACCCCACTGCTCACTTGATTCATAGCTGCTGCTATGACTCACAACACTGGTAGGGCCTCGCGCCCAGAATCCCGCACCTCCGACCGCTCCCACCCCTATGCAGGAAGAACTGCTCAAGTCCCTACTGCCCCTGCCTTGGCACCAGCGGGCCAGATCCACTCCTCCCCCCCCCAGAACCCTTGACGGTCCTCCTCTGTAGGCCCGCTCGACCCCAACCTTCCCCTCCTCAGAGAGATGTACAACCACACCACCTCCAACCTCGCCACCAACAGAGGCGTGTTCCCTAGGCTATGGGATGCTGATCTCAGAAGCCTAACAGCGGGAGAAGCCACGATCCTTTCCCAAATCATGACTGCACTAGAAGGAATAGCGGCCCTCCACGCCAGAATCGGTTCCTTAGAGAGCAAAATCACAACACCCTCACAACAAGCCCAGCCCACAATGGGCCCCTCCCTGGCCTCTATTCAAGCCACAGTGGCTGACCTCTCATCCAGAGTTGCAGCCTCTCGCTCAGCAAAGCCTGCCGCCGCGGCCCATCAAGCCCCACTAGTAAAACAGCTAAAACAGACCGGAAGAAACCAACCTGCCTCCCCCGTCCCAACAGCAGGTCCAATGACCGACTTTGACTCCGATATCCAGCGCTACGACACAGCCACATTATTATCATTATATCTCATTACGCTTATGGAGCCGCAGCGGCTATGAAGCTAACTAACATACAAAAAGTACACCACGCAAGGATCCCGGTCAGATATCCCGTCTCATATTGGAAGGTAGCAACGTTCGATTGGGCCAGCTCATGAGCCATAATGACAAAAGGAAATCCTCCAAGCCGCCCCATGCCTAACAAATATAGGAAACAAAAGTAATAACCCTAAACAGCCCTGTTCCTTCTCTCAGTTGCCGCTTGGTGTGCTTTGAGGTATGTGGGACATTCCTTGGAATTAGCCTGGTGAGAATCGCCACAGTTGACGCACTTGATGGTGGTATGCAAACATGCTTTGCCCTTGGTAGGACAATCTGATCTGCCGCAAGTGTGGAGGTGTGCTGGGTGTTCCATGGAGCAGATGCTGCAATGTTGGGTGCCGGTACACAGAGAAGGGTGGTGGCCGAAGGCCAGGCATTTGGTGCATTGGGTATCAGGACCAAAGGACAAGTAACGTTGCACTTTGAACTGTTTCCCAAGTAGTGAGAGGCCTCTGCTGAGGGCTTTATCTGTGGAGTCGTTGCCGGCAATAGTGAGGACCATAGCTGATGCTGCTTTATCCTGATGTTGGGCTGGGGTGGTGAGCCATCTAGGAGGGCGTGGGAGGTGGGTGCCTGGGTTGAATTCTACAATCTCAGATTGAATAGTGGAAAAAGTGGAGGATGTGGGGACGCCATGGAGGATGACCTTGTGCCAGATGTCGTCTTTTCTGAGGCCAATGGCTGCAGGGATGGTGGCTCTAGTTGCTTCCTCAATGGCAGAACGATGCGCTTTGAGGACAGAGGTAGCAGGTGTGTTATCCTTGGTGAGGAGGAGGACATGGTGGTTGGTGGTGAATTCTATTCTTGCAATAAGAGGTTTCTTAATTGCATTGTTGATTGCATCGCGAATGGTGAGGGGGTTGGTGGTATCAGGTAGGATAGAGCCATCTCTTTCAATGACAATGGTACGGTCGCGTTTGGTCAAAACAGCTGGGGTTGAAGTTTTGGCTGGTGGAGTGGTAGAGGATTTGACTGGGACTGCTTTGGTAGCTCTTTGGGCCCAGGTTTGTTGTTGTGGTGGGGCGGGCAAGGTGGTTTGTTGTGGTGGGGGGGGTTGTTGGTGGTGGAGTTGGTACTGCAGGTGTTCAACCTGAGAGGTGAGGTGCGCAACTTGGCCTTGAAGTGTTTGGATGTCTGTAATATGGCGGTTTTGAATCACCAAGAGGTGTTGCTGCAGGGCCTGGAAGCCATCTTCAAGGTGTTGAGTGCGAAGTAAAGAGCCAAGGCTGGTGTTGGAAATGCCTTCAGCCAAAGGCCTTGGTGAAAACGTAGGGATGGGAGGATAATCTTCCGTCGAGGTGGTAGAGGCAGGAGCAGGCACAGTTTGGACTGGAGAGCCTGGTTCTTCCTCCATGCGTGTGTCCTCAGGCGAGGCTGGGTTGGGAGGTGGGATGGGTGGGTTTAAGGGGGCTGCAAAGGGGTTTGCACCACCGCTTCCTCTGCCCCTACGTCTATTAGACATCAGAGGGTTGGGAAATCGGACTCAGTTGATAAAGGTGATAAAACACAAATGTGGGGGGATGATTTGTGGTTGAAAAGTCTTTAAAGTGAAGTGGTGAAGCGGTGAGGAATGGTTGTCAACCAATGAGGTGGAAGCTCAGCAAGAAATTTGGTCTGGTTTTTTCTTTCGCTGTGGTTGTAACGGCAACGGAGTCCCGACACAGCCACAGATAAGTGGTATGGTGACCCCAACGCCTATGCAGTTAAGCACCCCCGATCCTGTGAGGCCCAGGCCTTCCGCGAGGGAAAATACAGTCCCTACTCGTTCACACCTGGCCACCTAGAGCCATCTCTCAGCCAGGCTCTTAGTAAAGCCAAATCCAAACCATCAACCTATGCCCAGGCTGCCGCACCGCAAGTGCATCCTGATGGAAGGAAGTCCAAAAGATCGAAGAGCGGAGACAAGGCCACTGCCTCTGCAGGCCAAGTCGCAGCGTCGATGGGTGCGGGGCCCTCAGTCAGACGGCCGCCCCCCCTCCCGGCGGTAGACAGAAGGTTCTTCTCACCCCCCGAGACTCCCCTCCCTCACCAGGACGGGCTCCGGATTGTTGCAACAGCCCCGGACATAGCAGCAAAAGTACTAAAGGAAGCAAACTGCCCCCACCCACTGTGCTTTAGCGCCTCGGTTAACGCCAGGGGCGCCCTCACTCTTACAATCCGCTCACTACAGACCCCCGCTACTGCCTACTCCCCATACTACGACGCCCTCGCTACGAGGTTCAACAAGGCGTTCCCGGTTGGAGAGGACCCGTTCAGGCACTTCCGGCTGGCCCCCAATGATGTCCAATTAGCCATTCAAGCCTACCCATCCCCTTCCTCCCGTCGGACCCAGAGGAGCCCCGCTTTGACCTGGGAAACTCAATCCTAAAAGTAACAGGCATGACGATCTTCTCTGCAAGATACCTGCAGCCGAACCCTGAAATAAGGGCCACTAAAAATTCTACTTCTATTGTTGTATCGATTCCTCCTACGGACGTTGTGAAGATAGGAAGGACCATTTACCTGTACTCCAAACCCCGCAAAGTGGATGTCTGTCACTCCAAAAGCCGCTACATGCAGTGCTGGAAGTGCTGGAAATTTGGACACCCCTCTCCTATGTGCAAGGAGAGTAGCTCAGTCTGCCCGCTCTGCTCCGGTTCCCACCCCCGCTCAGCCCATCGATGCACCAACCCTACGTGCCCCAAAGATTGACACCGTAAGGCTGTAGCTGCCTGCTGCCTCACCTCACCCTTGAAATGCCACAACTGCTCAGGGGATCACTCCGCAACCAATAACGACTGCCCCTCCCGCCCCACGCCGGTGGCAAGGGACGACCTGCCGCCGGCCCAAGAGGAAGAAGGGATGGACACCGGCGAGGATAACTCTAGACCCGCTACCCCTAAAGGGAAAGGCAAACAAACTGACAATAGCGTCGAGGAGACCCCTCGCCAATCGACCTCCAGCACACTCCCAATGAGCCTGTTTAAGGCCCCAATACCCAAACGAGTTGGCCCCCCCCCCCGTGGGCTGTTGTATTTTCCTCAGAGGACCCCATCTCAGGTGCATAAAGGTGGAAGACTCTACCTGCACCTCGCCCATAGGGCCACCTCCCCCACCCTCTCTTAAGCAACTTTTCTTTGTTCAACATAACTGCCTGGGAAGCTGGGATGTGTTTCTTTCATTGTTTAATAGCTTTCAATCTCTGAAAGCCCCCCCATAGATAATACTGTTGCAAGACCCCCCTGTGTACCGCAACCGGCTCCCTACTTTTGCATCCTTTAAATTATTTGCTCCACCATTTAAACAAGGGACACCTCCCAAGGTGTCTACCTACGTTTATATGGATTTTTTGAATGTGTTTGCTGTACTTCCTTGGTTTTTTATCAGGCCTGATTTTATGGCCATTGATGTTTATTCCCCCCTCGGACTCTTTGACTTCAAATACTCACAATTTAGGGCATACAACCTGTACTCGACAGTTGGCACTTCCTCTAGAAACAGAACAGTCGATCCAGCTACATGCTTTCCTCTACACCCCTTCCCGGCTCTTATCGCGTCGTATTTCAACATCCACTACCCACAATCTGACCCCCTAAGAACGATTTCTTCGAATCAATTTTCAACTACCAGTCCATACTTTGAGAAAGCCCACGACAAGGGCTTTGAACTCTGCAACACGCCTGGAGCATACATCCGATTCCCCTTTGACCAAAACACTAGGCCCGGGGTTATTGACCTGGCCTTCATCAACTCACTCCTCATTTGTTTCCTACAATCTTGGTCGAAACGCCTGCCAGCAACAGGCTCTGATCACCTCCCAATCTCTATCAGGTTCACGACGCCTTTAATCAGGCCACCTCCTCCAATCCCATACTGGGACAAGACAGACTGGACAACTGCTACCGAAAAATTGAAAGGACTGTCGGTTCCACCACCGCGCCCCAACACCACTGACCTCGACCTAGACAACTTGCTAGAGAGACACATGCTAACACTCACCACACTGGTCAAAGCCTGCACCCCAACCAAAACAGTCTCCGTCCACTCGAAGCCCTGGTGGGACATGACAATCACACACCTGAGACAAGCACACCACCAGGCATCGCGGGGATCCAGGAAGGACCCCATCAAACAATCACTGGAGGAGCTAAGATCTCACCGCAACCGATACTTCAAGGCAATTAAGAAGGCCAAAGCCAAATACTGGAAAGAGTTCCTGGCCAGAGTGACACCACAGTCTGTCTGGAAAGCCAAAAAGGCGGCCATGGGAAGAGATGAAGAGAGATTCCCGGACCTTGCGGGCACAAACTCCCCTAACGAAATTAAGGAAGCACTACGAGATCACTTCTTCCCACCAAAGCCGCCCACGCAATCGGTTGCCTACCCACGATTTAACCCCGAACACCCACTACTAGCCCCCGAAGAGATCTCATCTGCCCTCGGCCGATCATCGAATACCTCAGCCCCGGGCCCCAACCAAATCCCGTACGGGGTCTGGAAGATAGTCCCCACCATCAACCCGCACATTCTCACATCCCTTCTTGCCCCCCTATTGGCATACGGGCACCACCCCAAGTGCCTCAAGATGTCTAACGGGGTGGTCCTACCCAAACCAGGAAAACCGGACTACTCCACCCCGGCCTCGTTCCGAATTATCGTTCTACTTGAAACCTTTTCGAAGATACTTGAAAGAATACTAGCAACCCGCCTCTCCCTTATTGCCTGCGAAGTGGGGCTCCTGAACCCCAATCAGTGCGGTTCACTGGCCGGCCTTTCGACCTTTGATGCCACGGCTGCCCTCACCCAAGAAGTAAGGGTAAGGCAGAACCCTTCCCACAAAGCCTGCTCCCTGTTTCTGGACATAAAAGGAGGGTTCGACAATGTTTCTTCCAGCCTTCTCACAGCTAAACTCAGAGCCAAAGGGACTCCCAAGTACCTGGTCGCCGGGGTTCGTTCTTTTCTTACAGACCGCTCATGCCGCTTGTTGTTTCAAGGGGCCCCTAGGGTGTTTTCTTCTGTTCAAGTAGGTACTCCACAAGGGTCGCCTGTTTCTCCTTTGTTATTTGTGATTTATGTTTCTGAATTGCATGTTTCTATACCCCGAGGGGTGATTTTTTCCTACGTTGATGATTTTTCAATTACCATTTCTACTGCTTCTTACAGGAGGAATATTAGGTACCTTCAATATTGTTTTTCTTTGCTTGAGAGCAGGGCAGCAAGGATCGGAGTTTCCTTCTCAATCCCCAAGACTGAACTGATAATCTGGAGAACCCCTAAGAACAGATCCCCAGTTTCTAACCCACCAATAGCCCTGAATGGCTCCATTTTTCTACCCTCCTCTTCTCTAAGATGGCTGGGGTACTGGTTCACCCCCACCCTGGAAACAACGACCCACTTCACCAAGCGACTGACGATGGCCTCTGGGGCCTTTTCAGCTATCAGAAGGCTAGCGCCTCCCAGCATCGGAATGCCCCCCCACATGTGCCAAAGACCCGCTATGGGCCTCATCCTCCCTATCCTAACATACGGAGCTGATCTCCTGATTCCAACACTCGCCACGACGGACAAGATGTCGGTTCTGTGGAACAAAGTTATGAGATGGGTTACAAACTGCTTCAACTCAACCCCAACGACCATTCTGGCCATTGAGGCCTGCCTCCCCCCCCCTTGACCTGTTCATCACCCTCCGGAGAAGGATGTCGGCACTTCGCCTAGCCTGCACCTCCCCAGCCTACAACGCGGAGTCAGCTAGCCTCCCCCCTGACTTCCCCTCCTACACCTCGCACCCCGACACAGCCGCACACAGGGAGCTGCTCGAGGGGAGAACTCAGAACTACATTCCGCGAGGCTGGCGCCAATACAAAGCCGAACAGCCCATGAGGAGACACCTACCCATTGACTTGATCGCGCACCTCCTGATGCAGGCCATGCGACAAACCATAACGTTCCCGCCTGCCTACCCGGCCCTGGAGCCGGGACTGGCTCCCTTACCTCCCGCCCTATGCAATTACAAAACCCTCAAGGCCTCACTACGGAACCGACTCTTGGAAGACTGGACTCACCTGGCCCCACCCCCTCTCTACTACCCATACAAGGCGAGGCTAAGGCCGCACGCCTTTATGGGCCTCGACCGCTTTACAGCGGGTCGCATACACCAAGGCAGGGCCGGGAAAAGCTACCTGGCCGCGCACCACTCCTGGGACGACCCCCTGTCTTCCCCCCTATGTATGTTCTGTGAGGAAGACGAAGAGACGTTCACCCACACGATACTTCATGCTCAACTAAGACTGATAAGAGGACACCCTTCCTCCGTGGGGTTTCCAACCTCGGCCAGGGCTCACCAATTTCGTGCTCACTTCCTGCCATCATTGGCCTCGCCAACTACATCCGCACTACTGGTACCGGATTCCCGCCACCCATGCCGCCGATTAGGCCACTTTCACCCTCTCGTGAGGACTTACCTCCTCCCGCTGCCCTGACCTGAATGCCACACTGCTGTTGATAAATTTTCTTTATGTGCTTTTAAGTTGAAAGTTTGTTGATTTTTCTTTACTGCTTTGAGTGGTCACCGTGGGAGGTGCTTGCGACGGATTTGTCGTTTTGGGAGATTTGAGCCGATGGTTTCTTTTGTTTGTTGGTTTGGAATTAAGGTTTTCTTTTTGCCATAGCTTACGCTGCATGCACAGTCTTGTACCTAACAAGTAATATATGATATAAAAAAAAAAAGAAAAAAAAAATAGAAACATAAACCCCCCAACCGTGCCAGCCGACGACTTCAACTCCGACATCCGCCGCTACCACACCGCTACCGAGAAATGTTATGGGGACCCAAATTCCTACGCTGTGAAATACCAAGGTTCCTGGGAGGCCCAGGCTTTCCGACAGGGGAAATACAGCGCGTACACCTTCCTCCCTCGCCACTTGGAGCGATCACTTAACAAGTCTCTAAGTAAAGCAAAACCAAAACCATGCACCTATGCCCTGGCTGCCGCCCCCCAAGTGCGAACTGACGGCAAGAAGCTCAAGAGGTCCAACGGTGAGAACCAGGCCACAGCTGCCCAAGTCGCAGCGTCCAAGGATGTGGGCCCCTCAGTCCGAGGGCCACCCCCCCTGCCAGCGGCCGGCAGAAAGTTCTTTTCACCAAGAGAGACCCCCCTTCCAAACCAAGATGCACTTCGGATAGCTGCTACACCCCCAGACATAGTAGCCCAAGTCCTAAAGGAGGCGAATTGCCCTCACCCCCTCTGCTTCAGCGCCTCCGTAAATGCGAGAGGCGCCCTCACACTTACATCTCACTCGTTACACACCCCAGGCACCGCCTACTCCCCCTACTATGAGGCCCTAGCCGCCAGGTTTAACAAAGCCTTCCCGGTTGTGGACAATCCCTTCAGGCTATTTAGGCCGGCACCTAGTGAGGTCCAACTCGCTATCTATGGACTCCCAATACCCTTCCTCCCTCAAGACCAGGAAGAACTCCCCTCGGAACTGGGAAATTTGATACTGAACGCAACCGGAGTAATGATTGTTACTGCCAGATACCTGCAGCGAGACCCTGAAATAAGGGCGACCGAAAACTCTACCTCCATTGTGCTATCGGTTCCCCCTGCTGACGTTGTCAAAATAGGAAGGACCATTTATCTCTACTCTAAACTGCGCAAGGTGGACATCTGCGACTCCAAGAGCCGCTATATGCAGTGCAGGAAGTGCCGGAAGTTCGGACACTCCTCCCCAATGTGTAAGGAAGGGGCCTCAGTTTGCCCGCTCTGCTCAGGATCCCACCCTCGCTCTGCTCACAGGTGCACCAACCCGACATGCCCCAAAGACGGGCACCTCAAGGCAGTTGCTCCCTGCTGCCCAGCCTCCCCCCTCAAGTGTACCAACTTTTCTGGGGACGATTCCGCAACAAACAACGACTGCCCTACCTGCCCCAAACCCCCAGCTAGGGACGACCTCCCTCCTCCACGCGACGAGGAAGGCATGGAGACTGACGAAGACAACTCGAGACCCACCACCCCGAAGAACAAGGCTAAACGGACTGACAAAGAAGTAGAAGAGACCCCGCGGCCATCCATTACCCGCCCCCTTCCAATGAGCCTGTTCAAGGCCCCTATACCCAGACGAGTTGGCCCTCCCCCCTCATGGGCCGACGCGTTCACCTCTGAAGACCCCATTACAGGTGCATAATGGTGGAAGACTCTTCCTGCACCTCGCCCATAGGGCCACCTCCCCCATCCTCTCTTAACCAACTTTTTTTTGTACAACATAACTGCCTGGGAAGCTGGGATGTGTTTCTTTCTTTGTTCAACAGCGTTAAGTCCTTGAAAGCCCCACCACAAATACTACTGCTGCAGGATCCCCCAATTCACCGCAACAGGCTACCTACTTTCGCTTCTTTTAAATCATTTGCCCGCCCATTTAAGCAAGGATCACCTCCCAAGGTGGCCACATATGTTTGCATGGATTTCTTCAATGATTTTTCAGTACTTCCTAGTTTTTTTGATCGGCCTGATTTCATGGCGATTGATGTTTACTCCCCTTTGGGCTCATTTGACTCCAAACACTCAAGGTTTAGAGCCTACAACTTACACTCCACGGTTGGCACCTCCTCTGGAAACAGGACAGTCAGCCCAAGTACTTCTTTCCCGCGAAATGCCTTCCCTACACTCGTGGCAGGAGATTTCAACATACACAACCCTGAAGCTGACCCACTAAGAGCCATCTCATCTAATGAGTTCTCAACATCCAACTCCTACTTTGAACTGGCGAAAAACCGTGACTTTGAACTTTTCAACACCCCGGGGGCCTTCACAAGATACCTCTTTGACAGTAACACCAGGCCTGGGGTCATTGACCTGGCCTTCACAAACGCCCCACTTACCCGTTTTCTGCAATCCTGGTCCACGTCGCTACCAGAAACTGGATCAGATCACCTACCTATATCAATCACGTTCACAGCAGCTTTCCTACATACACCACCTCCAACGGCCTACTGGGACAAAACAGACTGGATGGCTATTGAAGGAAAACTGTAATCGATAACGTTTCCACCCCCCCCTCCGAACCCTACCGATCTAGACCTAGATAAAGGGCTAGAGAGGCATTTGCTCTCCCTCAAAACCCTCCTCAGGACATGCACTCCGTCCAAAAAGATCACCACCCACTCAAAGCCATGGTGGACTATGGAAATTACCCACCTAAGGCCAGCTCACCACTGCGTGTCAAGGGAACATCAACAGGATCCAACCCTCCAATCCCTGAAGGAGCTCAAGTCCCACCGAAATCTGTACTTTAAAGTGCTTAAAAGAGCCAAAGCGACCTACTGGAAGGAATTTCTGGCTGCGGTAACACCACAGACAGTTTGGAAAGCCAAGAAAGCAGCTATAGGCAGAGAGGCAGACAGGTTTCCAGAGCTTCCGGACGCCACCACCCCTACACAAATGAACGCCGCCCTACTGGAACATTTTTTCCTCCCAAAACCACCAAGACAGACAGTTGCCTACCCCCGTTTCGACCCAGAACACCCCACGCTTACATCGGGACAGATTTCAGCAGCCCTTGCCAAGTCCTCAAACACCTCAGCCCCAGGACCAGACCAGCTACCCTATGGGGTCTGGAAGAAAGTTCACGCAACCAACCCATCTGTATTAACGTCCCTCCTAGCCTCCCTCCTGGCCTATGGACACCACCCAAAAAGCCTCAAGATGGCTAATGCGGTAGTTCTACCTAAACCCGGTAAGCCGGATTACTCCACTCCCTCGTCCTTCTGAATAATTGTCCTGCTTGAGACTCTCTCGAAAATACTGGAAAGGATAGTCGCTACAAGACTCTTCCTCATAGCCTGACAAGTGGGCCTACGGAATCCCAACCAATGCGGCTCCCTGGGTGCCCTCTCAACCTTCGATGCATCAGCTGCTCTGACCCACGAAGCCAAGACCAGACAGAACCCCTCCTCCAAAGCCTCCTCCTTGTTCCGCGACATAAAAGGGGGCTTCGACAATGTTTCATCCTCCACCCTGACAGCAAAACTTAGGGCCAAAGGCGCCCCAAAGTATTTGGTTGCTTGGGTGCGGTCTTTCCTTTCTGACCGATCTTGCCGCTTGTTATTTCAAGGGGCACCGGGAGTGTTTACCCCTGTTGAAGTTGGCACGCCTCAAGGCTCTCCTGACTCTCCTTTGTTATCTGTGATTTATGTTTCTGAATTGCATGTTTCCATACCCCGAGGGGTGATTTTTTCCTTTGTTGATGATTTTTCAATTACGGTTTCTACTACTTCTTATAGGGGGAATATTAGGTATCATCAATATGTTTTTTCTTTACTTCAGAGCGGCGCAGCGCGAATTGGAGTTTCCTTTTCGATCCCTAAGACGGAACTAATCCACTGGAGGACACCCAAAGACAGGTCCCCGTTCTCCAAACTGCCCATAGCCCTGAACGGCTCTGTCTTCGCACCCTCCTCCTGCCTGAGGTAGCTGGGATACTGGTTCACCCCAACGTTAGAAACCTCCACACACTTCATCAAACGACTCACAATTGCCACAGGAGCTTTCTGGGCTATCAGAAGGCTCGCCCCATCTGGCATAGGAATCCCATCTCACATATGCCGAAGGCTCGCGCTGGGCCTGGTCCTTCCCATCCTGACGTACGGAGTAGACCTCTTCAGCCCCACCCTGGCAGCTCTGGACAAGATGTCCGTCTTGTGGAATAGAGTGTTGCGTTGGATCACCAACTGCTTCACATCTACCCCCGTCACTATCCGAACAGTGGAAGCATGCCTTCCTCCCCTTGATCTGCTTATACCTCATCGCAGAAGGATGGCGGCACTCATACTCGCCTGCTCCTCCCCTGCCTACAACCCGGCATCAGCCAGACTCCCACCAGACTTCCCCACATATCTGTCCCACCCAGACAGGGCCACGCACCATAGCCTCCTCGCAGGGTGGACTCAGAACTACATCCCTTTGGGCTGGAGCAAATACAAAGCTGAACAACCCATAAGAAAACACCTCCTGATAGATGCAATGGCACACCTCCTGCTCCCAATCCTACCACAGGCTAAGACCTTCCCACCTGCCTACCCGGACCTAGAACCAGGTCTGGCTACAATGCCCTCCCTCCCCTCGGCATATGAGTCTCTCAAGGCCTCTCTCAGGCTGAAGCTTCTCGCCGACTGGCTCCACCAAGCACCACCCCCCCGGTACTACCCCTATAAGGCAACGTTGAGGCCACATGCATTCAGGGGACTTGACCGCTTTACAGCTGGCAGAATACATCAAATGAGGGCTGGAAAAAGCTACCTCACAGCTCACCACTCCTGGGAGGAACCTCTAGCATCCACGACTTGCACGTTCTGCGAGGAAGACGACGAAACATTCCCCCACACTATCCTCCATTGCTCGGCTAAGGCTGACATGAGGTCGCTCTACCTCCATGGAGTCACCGAAGTTGGTCCCGCCGGACCTATCTGGTCCGCGACTGCAGCTGTGATTGGGCTGGCTAACTATATCCGGAAAAACGGAACCGGTTTCCCCCCCCCGATGCCGCCAATTAGGCCGCTCTCACCCACTTGAAGAGGAATTTGCTTCCTTCACTGCTCTGCTTTGATTTTTATACTTGTTTGATTGATTTTTTTTCTTGTTGTTTGGACGAGGAGACGGTGTTATTTCCTTACTGATTTGAATGGTCACCATTCGAGGTGCTTATGACGGATTTGTCATATTGGAGATTTGAGCCCCAGGTTTCTTGTGTTTGTTTGTTTCGAGTTAAGGTTTTCTTTTTGCCATAGCTTATGCTGCATGCACGTTCTTGTACCTAACAAGTAATACATGATTTACAAAAAAGAAAAAAAAAGAAAAAAAAGAGAAAACAAAAGTAATAATGACACTATCTCTCTGAGAACAAGGGACTACATGAGAGACGTGGTAAAACAGCTGGCTTTGTTTGGGGCCTGCTGGAGGCCGCCTAGAAGGACACGAACACGATACCAACAGCCTTTTTGTCGTTTAGGGACGGATGCCTTCCTCCTACACTCCCCAGGGTTGCGATCGGCTGGCACCCTACTGCAACACCACCCCTTGGCTGGCACCCTACTGCTACAAGACAGTTTGCATCTTACTGCCGCCTTCACTCTTCGTGAGCTTTGCACTCGCACCCCCACCCAAGCTGGCACCTTATTGCTACCGTGGCTGGCACCCTACTGCTACCCCCATTTCGCGTGAGCTTCTCCGGCACCAACCCACCCCCCGCTGGCACCTTACTGCTACCTCTCGCCAGGGCTTGGAGGTGGCGCTGCCCCTCCTGTCTAACAATTCCTCCTCTAGGTGTAAAGGTCGACACCTACCTCCATACTTTTTTTGTGAACCCGCACCGGGTGAGACGTTACCGCCCCGACTCTCGTTATTGGCTAGTCATCCCTATAGGGGGTGCATTAGGGATATTAATTGGTTTCTTTTGTGCCTTCGGGCTGAGATTTCCCGAGGGGTTTTTCCTGATGTTTCGTGCTTGTGTTTAGTAAGCCTTCTCTTATTCTCAGAGTTCGCTTGAGAGGTAGGGATGGGTCTGGCTGGGGGCGAGATATACGGCTGGCTCCAGACTAGTGGTGCTGGGGACGGACGGCTTGTACCTGGCGTGGGGATGGATGTTTCAAATTCAGGGTTTTCTTTTTGCCACAGCTTACGCTTTTTTCTTTTTTTTTTTTTTCTTCATTTGTTTATTGATCATGGCTCAAAAACATACATGCAGCTCGCGCTATGGCATACAAAAAGCCTTAATTCCAACCCAGTAACAAAACAAACAACAAAACCCAAATATCGCAAAGTTTTTCCTCCAAAGCGGGTACGTACGTGCCCTAGCATCGCCAACGATGACTAACAGCAAAAGTAAAACATTCCAAGGCCACCCTAAGGTCCCTTTTAAAATCAAAGAAAAGCAAAGCCCATTCTCCAACAATCACAACAAATATCATAACGGTGAAAAATAAATCCAAACTAGTAAAGAAATCCATCGCTGGGTGTATCAGGTAACGTAGGGCCGGCTGGAAGACAGCACTACTATGGAGTGGCTCCAGCCGCAGCTGGAGAGGCAGTAGTGGAGCGGGCCACAGCAGGCATCCTTGGAGGGAAGCCTGAGGCAGTCTGAGAGGCGTACTTAGCGAACCTCAAGATGAGGTCCGAAGAGTGCCAGAGGGGGGCATCAGGACCGAGGTCATCGATTCCCTGGAGGAGGGACTCGCGTTGTTGGGCCTTAGCTGGATAGTGGAGGATGGCGTGTTCAAAAGTCTCCTCGGCCTCTTCACAGAATGGGCAAAGGGTAGACTCGTCAAGGGAGAACCATGAAGTGTGAGCTGCAAAATAACTCTTGCCAGAACGCATTTGGTGGATACGGCCCGCAGTGAACCTGGGGAGGCCCATGAAGGGGTGTGGAGCTAGCGAGGGGCCAAAGGGGTAGGCAGAAGGGGTGGGGGCAGCTGAGGACCAATCAGA
>JACCEG010000180.1:118557-195934 GCA_014065205.1 Tuber brumale
TCGAGTTTGCGGAGGGTGGTGGAGTTGGGAGAATAGACGTCTCCCCCGAAGGTGAGAACAGGGAGGAGGAGCCCGACGGCGAGCTTGCGGTTGCACCAAGGTGAGAGACCTTTGCCCGCCGGGCTGAGGCGTTTTACTAGGGAGAAGGACCCCCACGCAAGAGCTAGCCGGCGGCTAAAGTGGGAGGAGGATTCTAATGTGGGGGTAAGCCAGTAACCCAGCCAACGGACTTCGGCAGAGGGCTTGAAGAGAGACCCATTCAGAGAAATAGGAGCGTGAGAAACGGGATTCCTGTCGCGACGGGTGCGCCAGTGGATGAGTTCAGTCTTGGGGATTGAAAAGCCCACGCCAAGGGGCGCCGCTTTGTTCAGCAAGGCCTTGAAGAGGGATTGAAGGCGGCGAATATTCGAACGGTACGATGGAGAGGCGACCGTGACTGAGAAGTCATCAACGTACGAGACGATGAGGCCTAGAGGAATTGATAGGTGAAGTTGAGAAACATAAATAACAAACAAAAGAGGAGAAATAGGTGAGCCTTGAGGGGTGCCCACTGCAACGGGAGAAAAAACATTAGGAGCGCCTTGAAAAATAAGGCGGCATTGTCGTGAGGAGAGGAAGGAGGAAACCCAGGATACGAGGTAGGGAGGAGTCTTGTTCCGGCGGAGGAGTGTGCAGAGCTGGGAGGAGTTGACATTGTCAAAACCACCCTTGATGTCCAGGAAGAGGGTGGAGACCTTGAGGCGGGCAGTTTGGAGAAGGCGGACCTCGTGTTGGAGGGTGGATACAGCATCAAAGCAGCCGAGGCCAGCAAGAGACCCACACTGGTGGAGGTTCAAGAGAGAGGAAGAGCGAGCAAAGGAGGCTAAACGATATGCCACTATGAGCTCAAGTATTTTAAAGACGGTTTCGAGAAGCACGATGATACGGAACGCGGAAGGGCTGGTGTATTCGGGCTTCCCTGGTTTGTCAAGGACCACACCATTGGCGCGTTTCATGGATGGTGGGTGGTAACCATAGAGGAGGAGGGGGGACAAGAGGGAAGGAAGAAGGAGCTTATTGGCACGATGAACCCTTTTCCATGCCCAATAGGGTATGCAGTCTGGTCCTGGAGCGGAAGACGAGGAGGAGCGACGAAGGACAAGGGAAACTTCCTCAGCCGTGACAGGAGGTGTGTTGGAGAGGGGAGGCAGGAGGCGGGAGGGACGAGGAGGAGGACAAGGGACGGGAAAGAAGTGATTGATGAGGGTGGAGTTGATTTTGGAGGGGGTGGTGGCATCCGGGAGGGAAGGGAAACGTTCAGTAGTACGGCCATAAGCGAACTTCTTAGCATTCCAGATAGTCTTGCAGTCAGCCCCAGCAAGGAAGCGATTCCAGTGATCTGCTTTGGCCTTCTTGATAGCTTTGAAGTAGGTATTGCATGCCGTTGACATTTCCTGATGGGAGGATTGGGCTAGGCGGAAGGCCCGGGTAATCGAGTGATGAATGCGACGGAGGAAGGACAGATGTGGTGTCCACCAAGGTTTGGAGTGGGGAGAGGGCCTTTTGAGGGGCGTAAAAGTATTTAGCGGGGGGGTGATGAGAGAGAGGGAGTTGTCGAACCAGGCTTCGTGGGTGTTTGAAGTTGGGAAGGAGGGAGGCGCCGGTATGGCTGTGGCCTCCAGTACTGGAGTAAGGCTGTCCCAATCCGTTGCAGACCAGTTAGGCCTGGGGGGGGGGAGCTGTTCAGCAATAGAGGCAAGGGAGAGGAGGATAACCACATGGTCAGAGCCAGTGGAGGGCAGAGGGGTCTCCCAGGATTGGAAGAAGGGGAGGAGAGCGTGATTCGCGAAAGAAAGGTCAAGAACTGAGGGCCGATCTGACTGATTGAAGGGGAATCTGGTATAAACCCCAGGCTGGTTGAGGAGGGAGTAGGAGTGGCTTGCAGATGTAGAGAAGTAGGGGGAGGATATGGAGGACTCTGAGTGCGGGATATGCCGCAGCGGGTCCGGGAGGTGGTGGTGGAGGTTGAAGTCCCCAAGGGAAAGAATAGGAAATTCATGAACTGGAAACAAAACTGAAGGCAATAGGGTGCGGGAGAAAGAATCTCTGGAAGCTGTGGAGTAGGAATTATACAAGCGAAACATCTGATGGTCAGAACCAAAGACGCCATGAGGGGAATGAAAAGACATCCCCATGTGATAGCCCCGGTCAAAAAACAAAGGAAGGATCGAAAGAACAGGTAGCAGGCGATCAGAAATATAAACTGCCACCATAACCTTATATAACCCCGAAGAAGGAGGTGAAAAACATTTAAAAGAAGCAGCCCCTAGGGGCCGCCCCTTAAACAAAGGAACATCCTGTAAAGCAACAACAAGAGGGGACTTCTCAACCAAGGTAAAAAAGGAAAACAAAGTATGAAAAACATAGCTGCTTCCGAGGCAATTATGCGGAGCAAAGGAAAGTTTAGAAGAACTAGCCTCAGGGGGAGGGGACACGCGTGGTGAAGCATCAGGGTGCGGGGGCGTGGGTTGTGCACGCATTTACAAATTGTCTGCGTGGTCGGACATCGGTTCCACAGCCCAGTCGGAAGCTGGCATCACTGAGGGGAGGAGGGAACGTATGGGGATTGGTGTGACCAAGGGAGGAGGACGGGAGAAGAGGTCGACAGGGACGTACCGGGCAGTGGAGGGAGGAGCAGGCACCGAAGGAGCTTGGGCGTTGCGGGAAGGGGTCCGGGGGGCGGGCGAAGCGGCGGTGTCGGGCAGGAGTTGATCCCTGGGGGGGCGAATCGACTCGCGAATAGAAACCCTGGTAGGGCAGTCGGGGGAGTTGGCGGGATGTTCCCCATCGCAGTTGATGCATAGGGAGCGCGTAGCAGTACAGCAGTCTGGAACAACCTTGATGTTGCCTTGCTTGGGACAGGACTCGTGGAGGCACCGATGCCCCGATCTCGGGTGTGGCTTGGCGCAAATCGGGCAGGTGTGGTTCTCAGCTTTGCAGAGGGGCATGGAATGCCCAAACCGGTAGCATTTTTTGCATTGGGTGTCGCCGGAGGCTGGATGGGCGAGGAGGACCTCTCGCGAACGATTGAAAAGGCGGATACGAGAGCCGTTGCGCTGGAGGCTGGGGCCGAAGAGGTGAAGGTCTTGGGGCGCGACTGCCACGACAACAGAGGTGGTTGTCTTGGACTCGCGGAGGGCTTGGTCACGTTGGAGGAAGCCTGCCGTGAGGATGGAGGCATTGTTGGAGTCACGGATTGATTCATGAAGGCGTTCAAAAAGCTCAGCCGGGTCGGGGGGGAGCATATTAAGGGGGAGGTTATGGATCAAGATGTCGGTAAAAAGAGGGGCGGTCCTGAAGTCTTGGAAGGGGTTGTCTCCCACAGGGAAAGACTGATTGAGCTTCCGAGTGCGGGCTTCAAAGAAGGGGGCATAGGAGGTGGAAGGCGTCCGGGGGTTCGCAGTGAGAGTGACCCCCCTGTTGGAATTAACCGAGGAGGCTAGTGAGAGGGGGAGAGTGCAGCCAGCGGAACGAAGGACTGAGGCCATGATGTCAGGGAGCGCTGCGGCCATGGTGAGAGAGTCCTCGAAGGGAGCAGGTTGGAGGCGGGAGGCGTACAAACGGCGTTGGGCAGCCGGGAGAGGGGGTGGAGCCTTGGGGGGCTCCTCTCCAGCAGGGGCTGATGTAAGGGCGACCTGGGCCGCGGTGGCACGTTTTCCTGCCCTCCTTCCGGACCCTGCTACTTGGGCATAACTGCCGCCAGGAGGGCAGTTGGTGGAGGGTCCGATAGAATAGCCCGGAGGGGGACCAGGGAGGAAGTGTTTATCAAAGGGGAGGGGGAAACGATCTTTCTTTGGGACCTTGCTAGCCTCCCCCCCGGAGGGGTTGACAGAGGCATAGAAGAGGTCCGCTTCGTAGGTGGAGTTGTTGTTCCTAGCATATGACTCGGGAGAGCCGTACCATTGGCCTGAGACCTGGATGGGGAAGTCGGGGGAGGGGACTGTTAGGCCCGACTGGCGGGTAAGAAGGAGTTTTTTCTTGGGTTGGGCGGAGGAGGAGGCGGCAGCCACGGGGGGCTGTGCAGCTGGGGGGGGTGCTCGTGAAGCAAGGGAGGAGACCTTAGAGGTCAGGTCGCGAATAGTGGCCGTCAGGGACGGGTCCAGGACCGGAGCTGTGGGGGCCGGAGGAGGAGGAGGCGGAGGTGGAGGAGGGGGAGGGGGAGCGGCGGCAAGGGCTGTCACTTGGTCAGATAGGTCTCGGACCCTCGCGACCAGGTGGGAAAGAATAGGGAGAATACGTCTTTCGCCCGGCGACAGATCGTCCGCAAAAGCTGTTTGTCCAAAAAGCGTAGGGAAGGTGGCAGGATTAATGCCTAGAGTAGTGGCAGCAGTGGAGGATATGTGGCAAATCGCGCGGTCCTCCGGGGAGGGCGGCAGGCCAGGTGTAGAAGAGCTGGTGATACGTTCAGATCTCATGCTATTGCGAGAGGAGGCTGTGCGGTGGGGGCCGGGGCCCGATGGGATAGGAGGGGTGCCTGAAACCGACATTAGAGGAGGAGGCGAAGATTTTTACCCGGGAGGGGTAAGGCTGAGGCGTTGAGAAAAGGTTCTCAACCAATGAGAGCGAGGCTTGGCAGAAAACTTGGAGTGGTTTTTTCTTTCACTGTGGTTGTAACGGAGACGGAGCATGTGCCACAGCTTACGCTGCATGCATGTTCTTGTACCTAACAAGCAATATATGATATAAAAAAAAGAGAAAAAGAAAAAAAAGAAAAAAAGAAAGTTAACTTCAAATTCTTGACGCTCCACGCCGTCTATTCACCTCGCACATGAAAAATTACCGGTTTCAGTCATCTCTAAACTCCAGGTTTTTGGGTGGCAACCAGCTCGACACACCAGTTTTCGCCTCTCGCTTAGGCTTCTATCTATAAGCGACCTTGGACTACGTTGCCGTTACAACCACAGCGAAAGAAAAAACCCCACCAAATCTTTCGCCGAGCCTCCACCTCATTGGTCAACCACCAAATCTCACCGCTTCCCCATCCACTTTAAAGACTTTTTACAGACAAATCATCCTTTATTATTTGTTTTCCATCACCTCTATCAACTGAGTCGCGCTTTTCATCACCTTTGATGTCTGCCAGACACAAAGGCGAAGGTAAAGGGGCTGCAAACCCTCTTGCACCCCCTTTTCAGCCCTCCTCTTCCGAAAAACCCAGCCTCGCCTGAGGATACTCAGGTGGCTGAGGATACTCCATCACCTGTCTACACAGTCGGCACTGCTGTCCACCTCTCAGAAGAGCAAGACACAGGATCAGACTCCCTCACCACTCACGTCATCCAACTAAGAAACGACCTCAGCTCTATGATAGCCAGATACAAGGTTATACAAATCACCCACTCTGCCAGGGAGAAACATATGCGTGTTGTCCAGGACCGCCACATCCGAGATACTGAAGAGTTGAAAGGCATGGTTACCAATCTCACCAACCAAGTTGGGCATCTTCAGTCCCAACAGCTCAAACAACAACCATCAACCACCCACCAATCTACCCTACCCCCACCTCCTACCACGCAAACCTGGGCCCAAAAGGCTTCTACAGCCCTCCCAGTCAAACCTGCAACACCCCTACCAAAGAAAACCAGCCCCTCATCTCACCTCACGAAACGCGACCGTACGCTTGTTCTAGAATGAGATGGAACAACTCTGCCAGAAGACACCAACTGCCTTGCCATACACGATGCTGTCAACACAGCCATCAAGAAACAACTGGTATCCAACATTGAATTCACCCCCAACTACAACGTCCTCCTTATCACAAAAGACAACACACCTGCCTCTACCATACTCAAAAACCACCGCTTTGCCATTGAGGAGGCTATCAGAGCCACCATACCTGCTGCTAACGGCCTCAGAAAGGATGAGGTCTGGCAAAAGGTCATCATCCATGGCATTCCCACTACTGTTACCTTTCCTACCATCCAAGCTGAGGTTGAAACCTTCAACCCAGGCACCCACCTTCCCCGCCCTCCCAGGTGGCTCACCACTGAAGCCCAAAGTCAGAACAAGGCAGCATCAGCCATGGTTCTCACAATTGCCGGCAAAGACTCTGCAGAAAAAGCCCTCCGCAGAGGCCTCTCACTCTTTGGCAGGAAGCCAAAAGTGCAGCGTTATCTCTCCTTTGGCCCTGACACCCAATGCTCCAGATGCCTTGAATTCGGTCACCATCCTTCTCAATGCACCAAAACCCCCCATTGTGCTATCTGTTCTCAGGAACACCCAGCCCACCTCCACACTTGCGGCAGATCAGACTGTCCCACCAAAGGCAAGCCGTGCCTCCTTACTACCATCCTTTGCCTCGACGGTGGCAACAATCACCTGGCCACCTCCAAGGAGTGCCCCACCTACCTTCACGCACACCAGGCAGCAACTGACAGGAGGAACAGGGCAGCTAAGGTTTCAATCACTTGTATTTCCTTTATTTGTTAGTCTTTAGGCGGATAGGAGGATTTCTTTACTTGTTGTTGTTGTTTGTGCTTTGGCCATGGGTGCCCATTCAAAAGTTGACACTACCATTTAGGAGATGGGATTTCGGGACGGGCATGTTTGTTGCCTTGATAAGTGGTATGTTAGTGCCGCTTCATAGCCTTAGGCTCCATAAGCGAGACAATGATATATAATAATAATAATAATATAAGTGACCTTACGGCGGCCATGGGAAGAGACGAGGACAGATTCCCCGACCTGCCGGACGCAAGCTCCCCTGACCAAATCAACAAAGCTCTACTGAAGTACTTCTTCCCACCAAAACAGCCAACGCAATCAGTGGCCTACCCACGATTCAACCCCGAACACCCACGGCTAGCCCCCGAAGAGATCTCATCTGCCCTCGGCAAATCCTCGAATACCGCAGCCCCAGGCCCAGACCAAGTCCCATACGGGATCTGGAAGATAGTACATACCATCAATCCAAACATACTCACATCTCTTCTCGCCCCTCTCTTGGCGTATGGACACCACCCGAAGTGCCTCAAGATGTCTAATGGGGTGGTCCTACCCAAACCAGGAAAACCAGATTACTCCAACCCAGCCTCGTTGCGAATTATTGTGCTACTTGAAACCTTCTCGAAGATACTGGAAAGGATAGTAGCAACCTGCCTCTCTCTCATCGCCCGCGAAGTAGGGCTCCTGAATCCCAATCAATGCGGTTCACTAGCCGGCCTTTCAACCTTTGATGCCACTGCTGTCCTAACCCCAGAAGTTAGGGCAAGACAAAACCCCTTCCTACAAAGCCTCCTCCCTATTCTTGGACATAAAGGGGGGGTTCGATAATGTTTCCTCTAGCCTCCTCACAGCTAAACTCAGAGCAAAAGGGACTCCAAGATACCTGGTAGCCTGGGTTCGCTCCTTTCTGACAGACGGATCGTGCCGCCTGCTGTTTCAGGGGGCCCCTGGGGTTTTTTCTCCCGTTCAGGTGGGGACCCCTCAAGGTTCGCCTGTTTCTCCGTTGTTATTTGTGATTTATGTTTCTGAATTGCATGTTTCTATACCCAATGGGGTAATTCTTTCCTATGTTGATGATTTTTCAATTACGGTTTCTACTGCTTCTTATAGGGGGAATATTACGTATCTTCAATATTGTTTTTCTTGGCTTCAGAGCAGGGCAGCAAGGATCGGAGTTTCCTTTTCAATCGCCAAGACCGAACTGATGCACTGGAGAACGCCTAAGGACAGATCCCCAGTTTCTAACCAACCAATAGCCCTGAACGGCTTTATTTTTCCACCCTCTTCTTCTCTAAGATGGCTGGGGTACTGGTTCACCCCCACCCTTGAAACAACCACACACTTCACCAAACGACTCACGATGGCCTCTGGGGCCTTTTCTGCTATCAGAAGGCTTGCCCCTCCCGTCATCGGAATGCCCCCCCACATGTGCCGAAGGCTTGCTATGGGCCTCATCCTTCCTATCCTCACGTATGGAGCTGACCTCCGGGTACCAACACTAGCCACGGCGGACAAGATGTCGGTCCTGTGGAACAAAGTCATGAGATGGGTTACGCACTGTTTCAGCTCGACCCCAACGACCATTCTGGCCAGTGAGGCCTGCCTCCCCCCCCTGGATCTGCTTATCACCCACCGGAGAAGGATGTAGGCACTTCGTTTGGCCTGCTCCTCCCCTGCCTACAACCTAGCGTCAGCTAGGCTCCCCCCAGACTTCCCCACCTACATCTCCCACCCAGACAGATCCGTGAATAGGACGATGCTAGAGGGAAGAACCCAAAACTACATCCCCCTAGGCTGGCGCCAATATAAGGCCGAACTGCCAATGAGGAGACACCTACCCATTGACTCGCTGGCGCACCTCTTGCTGCCGACCTTGAGGCAAACCACAACGTTCCCACCCGCCTACCCGGCCCGGGAGCCTGGGCTGGCTCTGATACCCGCCACTCCATCGAACTACAAAGCTCTCAAGGCCTCACTATGGAACAGACTCCTGGAAGACTGGACTAACCTGGCCCCACCCCCTCTTTGCTACCCATACAAGGCCACGCTCAGGCCGCATGCCTTCATGGGCCTCGACCGCTTTACAGCGGGGCGCATACACCAAGGAAGGACCAGGAAAAGCTACCTGGCCGCTCACCACTCCAGGGAAGACCCCCAGTCCTCCACCCTATGCACCTTCTGCGAGGAAGACGATGAAACGTTCAACCACGCGATACTTCAATGCTCGGCCAAAGCTGATAAAAGGACACTCTACCTCCATGGGGTTTCCGACATCGGCCCAGGCTCACCAATTTGGTCCTCCCTCCCAGCCATCATTGGCCTCGCAAACTACATCCGCACTACTGGTACCAGATTCCCAACACCCATGCCGCCGATAAGACCGCTCTCACCTCCGCGGGAGGACGCACCCCCCCTAGCTGCCCTGAATTAAGCTTTACTTTGTTGTTGATGAATTTTTTTGTGTTTTTATATGCTGAGAGTTTGTTGATTTTTCTGTACTAGTTTGAGTGGTCACCGTTTGAGGTGCTTGCGACGGATTTGTCGTTTTGGAGATTTTGAGGCGATGGTTTCTTTTGTTTGTTTGCTTGGAATTAAGGTTTTCTTTTTGCCATAGCTTACGCTGCATGCACGTTCTTGTACCTAACAAGTAATATATGATATAAAAAAAAGAAAAAAAAAAAGAAAAAGTATAAGTGACCTTACCATCCTCCGTCTGCGTTACACCTCTCGTGATTGAAATTTATTTCCTATTTGGGATAGACTCAAAACCACACCAAACTATCACCACTTGTCGGTCTGCACCCTCCCCCTGGGGGGGGTGTAGGCTATCTCCATCCATCCTTTTAGACTCGGCGCCTGTCTTCCCATCCCTTTCCCTGTGGGTCTACCCCCCTGGGATACACTATCCTCCCCTCTGGCATCTCACGATGTCCAGAAACCTCTTGACCCCGCTTTTGCTCTAGCTTCCCCTAGCATCAGTACGGTCGGCTACAACCCTTTCTTCATCTTGGCAGACGGCTGGGACTATGGTTTGCAGTACGCGATTACGATGGATTCCTGTATCCCTCCTCCTAAAGAAACTGGAGGAGTTGTGTCAGGTTTCCTCAACAGGCCACGGTCGATTTCGCCACCCTCCTTCCTCACTCATCGCTTCAGCTGGTGGTATCCCATCCACTATAGTGACACTATCTCTCTGAGAACAAGGGACTACATGAGAGACGTGGTAAAACAGCAGGCTTTGTTTGGGGCCTGCTGGAGGCCGCCTAGAAGGACACGAACACGATACCGACAGCCTTTTTGTCGCTTGGGAACGGATGCCTTCCTCCTACACTCCCCACGGTTGCGATCGGCTGGCACCCTACTCCTACCCCACACCTTGGCTGGCACACTACTGCTACCAGACAGCTTACATCTTACTGCTGACTTCACTCTTCGCGGGCTTGGTACCCGCACCCCCACCCAAGCTGGCACCTTACTGCTACCCTGGCTGGCACCCTACTGCTGCCCCCATTCTGCTGGAGTTTCTCCGGCAACAATCCAACCCCAGCTGGCACCTTACTGCTACCTCTCGTCAGGGCTTGAGTGTGGCGCTGCCACTTCTGCCCCACAATCCTACCTCTAGGTGACAAGGCCGACACCTACCTCCATACCTCATTGTGAACCCCACCCCGGGTGAGGCGTTACCGCCCCGACTTTCATTATTGGCTAGTCATCCCTATAGCGGGTGCATTTGGGATATTAATTGGTTTCTTTTGTGCCTTCGGGCCGAGATTTCCTGTGGGGTTTTTCCTGATGTTTCCTGCTTGTCTTTAGTTAGGCTTCTCTTATTCTCCGAGTTCGCTTGCGAGGTAGGGATGGGTCTGGCTAAGGGCGAGATGTGCGGTTGACTCCATACCAGAGGGGCTTGGGACGGACGGCTTTTACCTGGCGGGGGGAGGGCTGTTTGAAATTAAGGGTTTTCTTTTTGCCATAGCTTACGCTGCATGCACGTTCTTGTACCCTAATCAAGTAATATATGATATAAAAAAAAAGAAGAAAAAAGAAATATAAGTGACCATACCACGCTCCGCGCCCTCTGTTCACCTCTCGCTTGAAAAATTAGCGCATTCGGTCATCCCTAAACTCCAGGTTTTTGGGCCGCAACCAGCTCGACACACCAGTTTTTCCCTCTCGCTTAGGCCTCACTCTATAAGCGACCCTTCCCCCCACCAGACTCACAGCTCTTGCTATGACTCACAACACTGGTAGGGCCTTGCGCCCAGAGTCCCGTACCTCAGACCGCTCACACCCCTATGCTGGGAGGTCAGCTCAAGTCCCCACCGCACCCCACCTGGCACCAGCTTCCCCAATACACTCTTCCCCCCCCCACGCTGCCTCAAGGTCCTCTTCTGTAGGCCCCCTCGATCCAAACCTTCCTCTCCTTAGAGAGATGTACAACCATACCACGTCCAACCTGGCCACCAACCGAGACGTCTTCCCCTCGCTCTGGGACGCAGATCTCAGAAGCCTTTCGGCAGGAGAAGCGTCAATCCTCCCCCTACTCATTATTATTATTTTACTTTTTTTTTATTTTTTTATATCATATATTACTTGTTAGGTACAAGAACGTGCATGCAGCGCAAGCTATGGCAAAAAGAAAACCTTAATTCCAAACAAGCAAACCAAAGAAACCATCGGCTCAAATCTCCAAAAACGACAAATCCGTCGCAACAACCTCAAATGGTGACCAATCAAACTAGTAAAGAAACTGAATCAACTTTCCTCGCAATTTCGCAAAGAAAATTCATCAATATCATGTAAAAAAAACTTGAAGCAGGACAGCGCGGTGAGAAGGTTCCTCCTGTGCGGGTGCAAGTTCCCTGATCGGCGGCATGGGTCGTGGGAATCCGGTCCCTGTGGTACGGATGTAGTTGGCTAGGCCTATGATGGCGGGGAGGGAGGACCAAATTGGTGAGCTTTGGCCAACATCTGAGACTCCGTGGAGGTAGAGCGCCCTTTTGTGGGTCTTTGCTGGGCATTGGAGGATCGCGTGGGCCAATGTCTCTTCACCTTCTTCGCAGTAGGTACATGTGGGGGAGGAATTGGGGTCCTCCCAGGAGTGGTGAGTGGCTAGGTAGCTCTTCCCAGTCCTTCCTTGGTGTATTCGCCCTGCTGTAAAGCGGTCNAGCGCAAGCTATGGCAAAAAGAAAACCTTAATTCCAAACAAACAAACAAAAGAAACCATCGGCGCAAATCTCCAGATTGACAAATTCGTCCTAAGAACGTCTCTTCATCTTCCTCGCAGTAGGTGCATGTGGGGGAGGAGTCGGGGTCCTCCCAGGAGTGGTGAGTGGCTAGGTAGCTCTTCCCAGTCCTTCCTTGGTGTATTCGCCCTGCTGTAAAGCGGTCCAGCCCCATGAAGGCGTGGGGCCTCAGTGTGGTTTTGTACGGGTAGTAGCGAGGGGCGGGTGCCTGGTGTGTCCAGTCCTCGAGGAGCTTCGCCCTTAGAGAGGCTTTGAGCGTCTTGTAGCTTGATGGGGTGGGGGGTAGTATGGACAGCCCCGGTTCTAGGGCCGGGTAGGCAGGTGGGAAGGTTGTGGTCTGCTCCATCACAGGCAGCAGGAGGTGGGCCATCGAATCGATGGGTAGGTGCCTCCTCATTGGTTGTTCTGCCTTGTATTGGCGCCAGCCCAGAGGGATGTAGTTCTGTTTCCTTCCTCTTAATAGGTTCCGGTGATCGGACCTGTCCAGATTGGCGATATAGGAGGGGAAGTCCGGGGGGAGCCTGGCTGATGCCGGATTGTAAGCAGGAGAGGAGCATGCTAGCCGCAGGGCCGCCATCCTTCTGCGGTGTGGGATCAGGAGATTGAGGTGTGGAAGGCAGGCCTCGATGGCCAGAATGGTAGATGTTGTCGAGCTAAAGCAGTTTGTGACCCATCTCATGACTTTGTTCCACAGGACAGACATCTTGTCCGCCGTGGCTAACGTAGGTGTGAGGAGGTCAGCCACGTACGTGAGGATAGGAAGGATGAGGCCCATTGCGAGTCTCCTGCACATGTATGGTGGCATCCCGATCCCGGGCGGCGCAAGCCTCCTGATAGCGGAAAAAGCCGCCGCGGGCAATGTGAGGCGTTTGATAAAGTGGGTGGTTGTCACGAGGGTGGGGGTGAACCAGTATCATAGCCACTTTAGTGAGGAAGATGGTGTAAACACCAAGCCGTTGAGAGCTATGGGTTGGTTGGAGACCTGGGACCTATCCTGCGGGGTCCTCCAGTGGATCAGTTCGGTTTTGGGGATAGAAAAGGAAACTCCACTCTTCGCTGCCCTACTCTGAAGTCAGGAAAAAACAAATTAAAGATACCTAATATTGCCCCTATAAGAAGTAGTAGAAACTGTAATTGAAAAATCATCAACGTAGGAAAAAATCACCCCTCAGGGTATCGAAACATGTGATTCGGAAACATAAATCACAAACAACAAAGGAGAAACAGGGGACCCTTGTGGCGTTCCCACTTGAACTGAGGAGAAGATTCCAGGTGCTCCCTGGAACATCAATCGGCAGGATCGGTCTGTGAGAAAAGATCTCACCCAGGCTACTAGGTATCTGGGTGTACCTTTGGACCTGAGTTTGGTAATTAAGCAGCTGGAGGAGACGTTGTCGAATCCTCCCTTGATGTCTAGAAACAAGGAGGAAACCTTGGAGGAGGGGTTTTGTCTTGCCTTGACCTCTTGGGTCAGGGCTGCCGTGGCATCAAAGGTTGAGAGGCCGGCTAAAGAGCCGCATTGGTTAGGGTTCAGGAGCCCCACCTCGCGGGCTATGAGCGAGAGGCGGGTTGCCAGTATCCTTTCCAGTATTTTTGAGAAGGTTTCGAGTAGAACCATGATTCGAAACGAGGCTGGGGTAGAGTAGACCGACTTTCCTGGCTTTGGCTGGACCACCCTGTTTGCCATCTTAAGGCTCTTACGGTGATGTCCGTAGGCTAGGAGGGGGGTCAGCAGGGACGTTAATACGCTCGGGTTGGTGGCGTGGACCTTCTTCCAGACCCCGTATGGGATTTGGTACGGGCCCGGCGCAGAGGTATTAGAGGATCTGGCTAAGGCAGAGGAGATCTCCTCGGGAGTAAGAGGTGGGTGTTCTGGGTCGAAGCGGGGGTAGGCCACCGCTTGTGCTGGCGGATTTGGTGGGAAGAAGTGGTCTAGTAGAGCTGCATTGATTTTGTTTGGTGTGTCCACTCCAGGCAGGTCAGGGAATCTCTCCTCCTCCCTCCCCATAGCCGCCTTCTTGGCTTTCCACACTGACTGTAGTGTTACTCTGGCTAGGAACTCTTTCGAGTAGTTGGCTTTGGCTTTCTTAATCGCCTTGAAGTATCGGTTGCGGTGAGATTTCAGTTCGTCCAAGGATCCTAAAGTCGGGTCTTTTCCGTGTTCCCTCGAGGCTCTGTTATGGGCCTGCCTAAGGTGGGTTATCGTCTTGTCCCACCCTGGCTTGAAGTGGATGGAGACCCTTTTGGTTGTGGTGCAGGCTTTTAATATCGTTGTTAGTGTTAGCATGTGTCTCTCTAGCCAGCTGTCTAGCTCGAGGTCGGTTGGATGGAGGCGTGGTGGTGGAAATGTCAAGTCGTTTATTCTTTCGGAAGCAGCCGCCCAGTCTGTCTTGTCCCAATATGGGGTAGGAGGGGGTGTTTTCAGAAGAGGTGCCGTGAATATAAGTGAGATCGGGAGGTGGTCTGACACTGTTGCTGGTAGGCGGGTGGACCAGGAGTCTAAAAAGCGGGTAAGGAGGGTGTTGGTGAATACCAGGTCGATAACCCCTGGCCTTGTGTCTTGGTCGAATGGGAACCTGGTGTAAGCTCCCGGAGTGTTGCAGAGCTCAAAGCCGTTGTCCTGTGCTTGTTCAAAGTAAGGATTGGACGTGGAGAATTCGTTTGATGAGATGGTCCTCAGGGTATCAGATTGTGGGTGGTGGATGTTGAAGTCCCCAGCCACCAGCGTCGGGGAGGAGTTTTGTGGGAAGGATACAGCCGGGCTAACGGTTCTATTCCCAGAGGAAGTGCCGACCGTTAAGTACAGGTTGTATGCCCTAAATCTTGAATAGTTCGTGTCAAAGAGCCCCGAGGGGGAAAAAGTTTCCAGTGCCATAAAATCTGACCCGTCAAAAAAACAATGTAGTACTGAAGACGAATTCAAAAATTCTGTGTAAGCGGAGGTGGCCACCTTGGGGGGAGTGCCTTGTTTAAACGGAGGAGCAAATGATTTAAAAGAAGCAAAAGTAAGAAGTCTGTTGCGGTAAACGGGGGGGTCTTGCAGCAGTATAACTGGTGGGGGAGCTTTCAAACTATGAAAGCTATTAAACAATGAAAGAAAGACATCCCAGCTTCCCAGACAGTTATGTTGAACAAAGAAAAGTTGCTTAAGGAGGGGTGGGGGAGGCGGCCCTGAGGGCGAGGTGCTGGTAGAGTCCTCCACCTTTAAGCACCTGTAATGGGGTCTTCGGAGGAGAACGGATCAGCCCACGTGGGGGGGGGGCCAACTCGTCTGGGTATCGGTGCCTTGAAAAGGCTCATTGGGAGGGCGCGGGATGTCGACTGACGGGGAGTCTCTTCTAGGCTGGTGTCAGTTTGTTTGCCTTTGCCCTTGGGCGTGGCGGGTCTTGAGGTGTCTTCATCAGTGTCCATTCCTCCTTCTTCCTGTTGTTGAGGGGGATGGTCGTCTTTGGCTGGGGGTTTAGGCCGGGAGGGGTAGTCATTGTTTGTTGCGGAGTGGTCCCCAGAACAGTTGGGGCATTTCGGAGGCGAGGCTGGGCAGCAGGCAGCTGCAGCCTGCAGGTGGCCTTCCTTTGGGCACCTCGGGTTTGTGCACCTGTGAGCCGATCGAGGGTGGGGCCCAGAGCAGAGTGGGCAGACTGAGGCGGCTTCCTTACACATTGGTGTGGGGTGTCCAATTTTCCAGCACTTCCGGCATTGCATATAGCGACTCTTAGAGTGGCATATGTCGACTTTGCGTGGCTTGGAGTACAGGTAAATAGTCTTGCCTATCTTCACGACGTCAGCAGGGGGGACCGAGACGACAATGGAGATAGAGTTTTTAGTTGCCCTTATTTCAGGGTTTGGTTGAAGATATTGGGGGGAGAAGATTGTCACTCCTGCCGTGTATAAAATTGTGTTTCCCAGCTCGGAACGGAGCTCCTCCTGGTCTTGTGGGAGGAAGGAAATTGGTAGGCCGTGTATGGCAAGTTGGACCTCATTGGGGGCCGGTCTGAATGGCCTAAAAGGATTGTCCCCAACAGGGAACGCCTTGTTAAACCTTGCTGCCAGCGCATCGTGGTACGGGGAGTAGGCGGTGGCCGGGGTCTGCAGGGAACGGGTTGTTAGAGTTAGGGCACCCCTTGCGTTGACAGAGGCGCTGAAGCATAGCGGGTGTGGGGACTCCGTTGCCGTTACAACCACAGCGAAAGAAAAAACCACACCAAATTTCTTGCCGAGATTTCACCTCATTGGTTGACAACCATTCCTCACCGCTTCACCCCTTCACTTTAAAGACTTTTCAACCACAAATCATCCCCCCTCATTTGTGTTTTATCACCTTTATCAACTGAGTCCTATTTCCCAACCTTCCGATATCTAATAGACGTAGGGGCAGAGGGAGGGGTGGTGCAAACCCCTTTGCAGCCCCCTTCGACCCCACCAATCCTACCTCCCAACCCAGCCTCGCCTGCGGACACACGCATGGAAGAAGACCCAGGCTCCCCAGTCCAGACTGTGCCTGCTCCCGCCTCTACCACCTCTACAGAAGAATACCCTGCTATCCCTACATTTTCACCAAGACCTTTGGCTGTAGGCATCTCCAACACCAACCTTGGCATTTCACTTCGCACTCTACATCTTGAAGAAGGCTTCCAGGCCTTGCAGAAACACCTCATGGTGATTCAAAAACGCCATATTACAGATGTCCAAACACTTCAAGACCAAGTTGTGCACCTCACCTCCCAAGTTGAACACCTGCAGTACCAGCTTCTCCACCAACAACCCCCCCCACAACAACAAACTATCTTGTACGCTCCTCCACCACAACAAACCTGGGCCCAAAAAGCTGCCAGAGTAGTCCCAGCCAAACCCTCTACTGCTCCACCAGCCAAAACCTCCACCCCAGCTGTTTTGACCAAACGCGACCGTACCATTGTCGTTGAAAGAGATGGCTCCATCCTACCTGATACCACCAACCCCCTCACTATCCGCGATGCAAGCAAAAATGCAATAAGGAAACCTCTTATTGCAACAATCGAATTCACCACCAACCACCATGTCCTCCTCCTCCCCAAGGATAACACACCTGCCACCTCTGTCCTCAAAGCGCATCGCTCTGCCATTGCGGAAGCAATCAGAGCCACCATCCCAGCAGCCATTGGCCTCAGAAAAGACGAAATCTGGCACAAGGTCATCCTCCACGGCGTCCCCACTTCCTCCAACTTCTCTACCATTCAGTCTGAAATTCAAGAGTTCAACCCAGGCACCCACCTTCCACGCCCTCCTAGATGGCTCACCACCCCAGCTCGACGTCTGGACAAACAAGCATCAGCTATGGTCCTCACTATTACCCGCAAAGACTCCGCAGACAAAGCCCTCAGCAGAGGCCTCTCACTACTTGGGAAGAAGTTGAAAGTGCAATGCTACTTGTCCTTTGGGCCTGACACCCAATGCACCAAATACCTGGCCTTTGGCCACCACCCCTCTCAGTGTACCGGTACCCAGCAGTGCAACATCTGCTCCATGGAACATCCAGCACACCTCCACACCTGCGGGAGATCAGATTGCCCTAACAAGGGCAAAGCATGTTTACACACCACAATCAAATGCGTCAACTGTGGCGACTCCCACCAGGCTAATTCTAAGGAATGTCCCACATACCTCAAGGCACACCAAGCGGCAACTGAGAGAAGGAACATGGCTGTTTAGGGATAGTACTTTTGTTTCCTCTATTTGTTAGGCATCTGGCGGCTTGGAGGATTTCCTTTTTGTCATTATGGCTCATGAGCTGGCCCACTCGAACGTTGCTACCTTTCTATATGAGACGGGATATCTGACTGGCACCCTTGCGTGGTGTAAATTGTGTATGTTAGTTAGCTTCATAGCCATCGCGGCTCCATAAGCGTAATGAGATATAATAATAATAATAATAATAGGGGGTGTGGCCCTCATGAGAGTGGCCCCTCCATCACCGTACTGGGACAAAACAGACTGGGAAGTAGTCATCGGAAAGTTGAAAGACCTCAAGTTTCCCCCGCCGCATCCCCACCCCACCGATCACGATCTAGACAGCTGGCTAGAAAGGCACAAGCACACACTCACAACTCTTCTCAAATCATGCACCCCGACCAAGAAGATCTCGATCCACTCAAAGCCTTGGTGGAGTATGGAGATAACACACTTAAGACAAGCCCACCACCGCGCCTCCCCAGTACATCGGAAAGACCCCACCCCAACGTCCCTGGACGAACTAAAAATCAACAGGAATGGTTACTTCAAGGCGCTCAAAAAAGCTAAATCCAACTATTGGAAAGACTTCCTAGCCGGAGTTACGCGGCAGACGGTCTGGAAAGCAAAAAAAGCAGCCCTGGGAAGAGAGGAAGACCGTTTCCCCGACCTCCCCAATGCAAGCTCACCACTTCAGATCAACGAGGCTTTACTGGCGCACTTCTTCCCACCTAAACCTCCCGCACAATCAGTTGCTTACGCCCGCTTTGACCACGAACACCCGCCGCTAGCACCTGCGGAGATCTCCTGGGCTCGGGCGAGATCTTCCAACACTTCAGCCCCTGGCCCAGACCAGGTCCCCTACGGGGTCTGGAAGAAAGTTCACGCAATAAACCCCTCACTCCTCACATCCCTCCACGCCCCGCTCCTCGCCTATAGACATCACCTAAAACGCCGCAAGATGGCTAATGGGATCGTCCTACCAAAACTGGGCAAACTGGACTATTCAACCCCCGCCTCGTTCAGAATAATCGTCCTACGGGAGACCTTTTCAAAGATATTGGAAAGGGTGGTGGCTGCTCACCTCTCGCTGATCGCCCGCGAAGTAGGGCTCCTCAAACCAAACTAATGTGGCTCACTAGCTGGCCTCTCAACTTTCGGCGCCGCAGCGGCCCTAGTGCAAGAAGTCAGGGCTCGCCAAGACCGCTCCTCCAAAGCATCCTCCCTGTTCTTAGACATAAAAGGCGGGTTTGACAACGTCTCCTCCAACCTCCTCACCGCCAAACTCAGGCCCAAGGGCACCCCCAAGTACCTGGTTGCCTGGGTCCGTTCATTTCTCACCGACCGCTCATGACGCTTGTTGTTCCAAGGTGCCCCGGGAACTTTTGCCCCAGTGCAGGTTGGCACGCCGCAAGGCTCTCCTGTCTCTCCTTTGTTATTTGTGATTCGTGTTTCTGAATTGCATGTTGCTATACCCCGCTGCGTAATTTTTTCCTATGTTGATGATTTTTCAATTATGGTTTCTACTGCTTCTTATAGGGGGAATATTAGGTACTTACAATATTGTTTTTCTTTGCTTCAGGGCAGGGCAGCACGGATTGGAGTTTCCTTTTCAATCCCCAAAACAGAACTCATCCACTGGAGGACGCCCAAGGACAGATCCCTGGTCTCCAACCAACCAATAGCCCTCAATGGCTCCATCTTCCCACTGTCCTCATGCCTCAGGTGGCTAGGGTACTGGTTCACCGCAACCCTGGAAACAACAACCCACTTCACCAAAAGACTCACGCTAGCCTCAGGAGCCTTTGCCGCCATTAGAAGACTCGCCCCCCCAGGGATTGGAATCCCTCCCCACATGTGCTGCAGACTGGCTATGCGCCTCATCCTGCCTTTCCTGACTTACGGGGCTGACCTCCCCACACCAACACTGGCCACATTGGACAAGATGGCCGTCTTATGGAAGAGAGTGATGCGGTGGGTGACGAATTGCTTCACCTCGACCCCCACTACCATCCTGGCTATTGAGGCATGTCTCCCGCCCCTTAGCCTGCTGATCCCCCACAAAAGAAGGATGGCCGCGCTGCGACTGGCCTGCTCCTCCCCAGCTTACAACCCGGCCTTGGCTAGGCTCCCCCCTGACTTCCCTTCATACATCTCCCACCCAGGAAGGACCGAACACAGGGAACTCCTCGCGGGCAGGAAAAAGAACTATATTCCCCTAGGTTGGAGCCAATACAAGGCCGAACAACCAATGAGGAGACACCTCCCAATTGACTCACTAGCACACCTTCTCCTCCCAGTGACGAGAGGGGACGAGCCCCTCCCCCCGGCCTATCCAGCCTTAGAACCAGGGCTAACCCCAATGCCCCCTACGAACTCGAGCTACAAATCGCTCAAAGCCTCTATGAAGGGGAGGCTCCTGGATGACTGGATCCTGCTGGCCCCACCCCCACGATACTATCAATTCAGACCCGCGCTCAGGCCGCACGCCTTCATGGGGCTCGATCGCTTCATGGCTGGTCGAATACACCAAGGACACTCTGGGAAGAGTGACGTCGCAGCACACCACTCCTGGGACGACCAAGGGTCCTCCCCGCTCTGCCCTTTCTGTGAGGAAGGCGACGAAACGTTTCCCCACGCGATTCTCCAATGCTCGGCTAAAACAGACAAGAGGACACTCTATCTCCATGGAGTCTCTGACATCGGCCAAGGTTCACCTGTTTGGTCCTCACTTCCTGCCATCATTGGCCTCGCCAACTACATCCGCACTACTGGTACCGGATTCCCGCCACCCATGCCGCCAATTAGGCCACTTACGCCCACCGGAAAAGGATCTTCGACCTCCGCTGCCCTGCTTTGAGTTCTATACTTGCTTTATGAGATTTTCTTAGCTGCGCGCAATGGGAGATTTTGTTTATTTTCTTTACTAGTTTGAGTGGTCACCGTTGGAGGTGCTTGTGACGAATTGGTCATTTTGGAGATTTGTGCCAATGGTTTCTTTTGTTTGTTTGTTTGGAATTAAGGTTTTCTTTTTGCCATAGCTTACGCTGCATGCACGTTCTTGTACCTAACAAGCAATATATGATATAAAAAAAAGAAAAAAGAAAAAAAAAAAAGGAAAAAAAAATAATAGCGGGTGTGGGCAATTCGCTTCTTTGAGTAATTGGGCGGCAATGTCGGGGGCTGTTGCAGCTATCCTACGTGCATCCGGGTAGGGGAGGGGAGTCTCGCGGGGTGAACAGAACCTTCTGTCAGCTGCTGGCAGGGGGGGAGGTCCCTTAAACGAGGGGGCCGAATCCGTTGACGCTGCGACTTGAGCTGCCGAGGCAGCGGCTTTCTCTGCACCTTTCGTGTTTTTAGACTTTCTTCCCCCAGCCTGCTCCTCTGGGGCTGCAGCCTGGGCATAGGTGGACGGTTTGTTCTTGGCCTTGCTGAGGGCCTTGTTGAGTGATGGTTCTAGGTGACCAGGGGTGAATGGGTAAGTATCGTATTTCCCATCGCGGAAGGCCTGGGCCTCCCAGGACCGCGGGTATTTGACCGCGCAGGCATTTGGGTCACCATACCAGTTGTCGGTGGTGGTGTCAAAGCGAGGTATGTCGGAGTCGAAGTCGTTCATCTGGTTGACTGTCGGAGTCGCTGGCGTCATTGGGTTTCTACCGGTACGGTGTTGTTGTTGTTGTTTACTTGACTGGGTCTCGTGATGTTTTTTCTTGTTTTCTTTTTTTTTTTTTCCTTTTTTTTTTATATCATATATTACTTGATTAGGGTACAAGAACGTGCATGCAGCGTAGGCTATGGCAAAAAGAAAACCCTTAATTTCAAACATCCCTCCCCCCGCCAGGTAAAAGCCGTCCGTCCCGAGCCCCTCTGGTATGGAGCCAACCGCACATCTCGCCCCCAGCCAGACCCATCCCTACCTCGCAAGCGAACTCGGAGAATAAGAGAAGCCTAACTAAAGACAAGCAGGAAACATCAGGAAAAGCCCCGCGGGAAATCTCGGCCCGAAGGCACAAAAGAAACCCATTAATATCCCAAATACACCCCCTATAGGGATGACCAGCCAATAAAAAAGTCGGGGCGGTAACGCCTCACCCGGTGTGGGCTTCACAAGGAGGTATGGAGGTAGGTGTCGGCCTTATCACCTAGAGGAAGGATTGTGGGGCAGAAGTGGCAGCGCCACACTCAAGCCCGGACGAGAGGTAGCAATAAGGTGCTAGCTGGGGTTGGATTGTTGCCGTAGAAACTCACGCAGAATGGGGGCAGCAGTAGGGTCCCAGCAAGGATAGCAGTAAGGTGCCAGCTTGGGTGGGGGTGCGGGTACAAAGCCCGCAAAGAGTGAAGGCGGCAGTAAGATGCAAGCTGTCTGGTAGCAGTAGGGTGCCAGCCAAGGTGTAGGGTAGCAGTAGGGTGCCAGCCGATCGCAACCGTGGGGAGTGAGGGAGGAAGGAATCCGTTCCCAAGCGACAAAAAGGCTGTCGGTATTGTTTTCGTGTCCTTCTAGGCGGCCTCCAGCAGGCCCCAAACAAAGCCACCTGTTTTACCACGTCTCTCATGTGGTCCCTTGTTCTCAGCGAGATAGTGTCACTATAGTGGATGGGATACCACCAGCTGAAGCGATGAGTGAAGAAGGAGGGTGGCGAAATCGACCGTGGCCTGTTGAGGAAACCTGACACAACTCCTCCAGTTTCTCTAAGAGGAGGGATACAGGAATCCATCGTAATCGCGTACCGCAAACCGTAGTCCCCGCCGTCTGCCAAGATGAAGAAAGGGTAGTAGCCGACCGTGCTGATGCTAAGCGAAGCTAGAGCAAAGGCGGGGTAAAGAGGTTTCTGGATACCGTGAGATGGCAGAGGGGAGGACAGTGTATCCCAGGGGGGTAGACCCACAGGGAAAGGGATGGGGAGACAAGCTCGGAGTCTAAAAGGATGGATGGAGATAGCCTACACCCCCCCCAGGGGGAGGGTGCTGGCCGAAAAGTGGTGATAGTTTGGTGTGGTGTTGAGACTACCCCAAATAGGAAATAAATTTCAATCACCGGAGGTGTAGCGGAGACAGAGGATGTACTCATTATTATTATTATTATTATTATTATGTCTCATTACGCTTATTGAGCCGCACCGGCTATGAAGCTAACTAACATACAAAAAGTATGTCACGCAAGAGTGCCGGTCAGATATCCCGTCTTATATTGGAAGGTAGCAACGTTCGATTGGGCCAGCTCATGAGCCATAATGACAAAAGGAAATCCTCCAAGCCGCCCCATGCCTAACAAATATAGGAAACCAAAGTAATAGCCCTAAAGAGCCCTGTTCCTTGTCTCAGTTGCCGCTTGGCGTGCTTTGAGGTGTGTGGGACATTCCTTGGAATTAGCCTGGTAAGAATCGCCACAGTTGACGCATTTGATGGTAGTATGCAAACATACTTTGCCCTTGATAGGACAATCTGATCTGCCGCAAGTGTGGAGGTGTGCTGGGTGTTCCATGGAGCAGATGCGGCAATGTTGGGTGCCGGTACACTGAGAAGGGTGGTGGCCAAAGGCCAGGCATTTGGTGCATTGGGTATCAGGACCAAAGGACAAGTAATGTTGCACTTTGAACTGTTTCCCAAGTAGCGAGAGGCGTCTGCTGAGTGCTTTATCTGGGGAGTCTTTGCCGGCAATAGTGAGGACCATAGCTGATGCTGCTTTATCCTGACGTTGGGCTGGGGTGGTGAGCCATCTAGGAGGGCGTGGGAGGTGGGTGCCTGGGTTGAATTCTTCAATCTCAGATTGAATAGTGGAAAAGGTGGAGGATGTGGGGACGCCATGGAGGATGACCTTGTGCCAGATTTCGTCTTTTCTGAGGCCAATGGCTGCAGGGATGGTGGCTCTAGTTGCTTCCTCAATGGCAGAACGATGCGCTTTGAGGACAGAGGTAGCAGGTGTGTTATCCTTGGTGAGGAGGAGGACATGGTGGTTGGTGGTGAATTCGATTCTTGCAATAAGAGGATTCTTGCTTGCATTGTTGATTGCATCGCGAATGGTGAGGGGGTTGGTGGTATCTGGTAGGATGGAGCCATCTCTTTCAATAACAATGGTACCGTCGCGTTTGGTCAAAACAGCTGGGGTTGAAGTTTTGGCTGGTGGAATGGTAGAGGATTTGACTGGGACTGCGCGGGTAGCTCTTTGGGCCCAGGTTTGTTGTTGTGGGGGGGCGGGCAAGGTAGTTTGTAGTGGTGGGGGGGGTTGTTGGTGGTGGAAATGGTACTGCAGGTGTTCAACCTGAGAGGTGAGGTGCGCAACTTGGCCTTGAAGTGTTTGGATGTCTGTAATATGGCGCTTTTGAATCACCAAGAGGTGTTGCTGCAGGGCCTGGAAGCCATCTTCAAGGTGTTGAGTGCGATGTAAAGAGCCAAGGCTGGTGTTGGAAATGCCTTCAGCCAAAGGCCTTGGTGAAAACGTAGGGATGGAAGAATAATCTTCTGTAGAGGTGGTAGAGGCAGGAGCAGGCACAGTATGGACTGGAGAGCCTGGTTCTTCCTCCATGCGTGTGTCCTCAGGCGAGGCTGTGTTGGGAGGTGGGATGGGGGGGTTGAAGGGGGCTGCAAATGGGTTTGCAACACCCCTCCCTCTGCCCCTACTTCTATTAGACATCAGAGGGTTGGGAAATGGGACTTAGTTGATAAAGGTGATAAAACACAAATGAGGAGGGATGATTTGTGGTTGAAAAGTCTTTAAAGTGAAAGGGTGAAGCGGTGAGGAATGGTTGTCAACCAATGAGGTGGAAGCTCGGCAAAAGATTTGGTGTGGTTTTTTCTTTCGCTGTGGTTGTAACGGCAACGTAGTCTCATTTCCTTCCTTTAAATCATTTGCTCCCCCATTTAAACAAGGGACCCCTCCCAAGGTGGCCACCTATGTTTACTTGGATTTTTTGAATGTATTTTCAGTACTACCTTGTTCTTTTGATAGGCCTGATTTTATGGCCATTGATGTGTACTCACCTTTAGGGCTTTTTGACTCCAATCACTCGCGATTCCGGGCCTGCAACCTTTACTCCACAATTGCCACTTATTCTGGAAACAGGACAGTCGACCCAAGTACCTGCTTCCCCCAGAACCCGTACCCTACACTGGTGGCTGGGGACTTCAACATCCACCACCCACAGGCCGACCCCCTACGCAAGATTTCTTCAAACGAGTTCTCCACTTCCAACCCCTACTTCGAGCTGGCACTAGACTCTGGTTTCCAGCTCTCCAACACCCCAGGTGCCTACACTAGGTTCCCATTCGACCTCAATACGAGACCAGGGGTTATAGACCTGGCCTTCACGAACGCCCGCCTCATGCGCTTTCTGCACTCCTGATCAACCCGCCTCCCGGCAACGGGCTCGGACCACCTCCCTAGAGCCATTACATTTACTGCACCCCTCATGACAGCGGCAACTCCAGCACCATACTGGGCCAAGACGGACTGGGAAGTAATTGGGGAAAGGTTGAAGGACCTGCAATTTCCCGCCCCGTGCCCTCACCCCACCGACCTCGAGCTAGACCGCTGGCTAGAAAGACACGTGCACACTCTCACGACCCTCCTCAAATCATGCACCCAGACCAAGAACATCTCAATACACACGAAAGCCTGGTGTAGTTTGGAGATAACACACCTAAGACAAGCCCACCACCGCGCCTCGCGATCACACCAGAAAGAACCCTCCACAACGTCCCGGGATGAACTTAAAGCCCATCGGAATCGATACTTCAAGGCGATTAAGAACGCCAAAGCCAACTACTGGAAAGACTTCCTAGCAGCAGTCACGCCACAGACGGTCTGGAAGGCCAAGAAGGCCGCCATGGGAAGAGATGAAGAACGGTTCCCTGACCTCCTTGATGCAAACTCCCCATCACAGATTCACGAGGCTCTACTGGCCCACTTCTTCCCGCCCAAACCCGCTTCACAATCGGTCGCCTACCCACGCTTCGACCCCGCACACCCTCCACTAGCACCTGATGAGGTCTCCTCTGCCCTTGCGAGGTCCTCCAACACCTCTGCCCCTGGCCCAGACCAGGTCCCATACGGGGTCTGGAAAAAAGTACATGCTCTGAACCCGTCCCTCCTAACGTCTCTTCTCGCCCCACTTCTTGCCTATGGACACCACCCAAAGAGCCTAAAGATGGCTAACGGAATCGTCCTACCAAAACCAGGCAAGCCAGACTACTCCACCCCTGCCTCATTCAGGATCATCGTCCTGCTAGAGACGTTTTCAAGGATCCTAGAAAGGATAGTGGCTACTCGACTCACACTCATCACCCGCGAAATAGGGCTGCTCTACCCAAACCAGTGCGGTTCGCTTGCTGGCCTTTCCACTTTCGACGCCACGGCTGCCTTAGTTCAGGAAGTCAGGGCACGGCAAATCCCTTCCTCCAAAGCCTCCTCCTTGTTTTTAGACATAAAGTGGGGCTTCGATAACGTTTCCTCCAACCTTTTAACAGCAAAGCTCAGCGCGAAGGGCACTTCCAAGTACCTTGTGGCCTGGGTCCGATCCTTCCTCACAGACCGTTCCTGCCGTTTAGTGTTTCAAGAAGCACCAAGGGTGTTTGCCCCAGTGCAAGTTGGTACGCCCTAAGGGTCTCCTGTCTCTCCTTTGTTATTTGTGATTTATGTTTCTGAATTGCATGTTTCCATACCCCGCGAGGTAATTTTTTCCTATGTTGATGATTTTTCAATTACGGTTTCTACTGCTTCTTATAGGGGGAGTTTTAGGTACTTACAATATTGTTTTTCCTTGCTTCAGAGCAGGGCAGCACGGATTGGAGTTTCCTTTTCGATCCCCAAGACGGAACTGATACACTGGATGACGCCTAAGGACAGATCCCCGGTTTCTAACCAACCCATATCTCTCAACGGCTCGGTCTTTCGCAGCTTCTTCCTGCCTCAGGTGGCTAGGATACTGGTTCACCCCGACACTAGAAACAACAACCCACTTCGTCAAAAGACTCACGCTAGCCGCGCGCGCGTTTGCAGCCGTCAGAAGGCTCGCTCCTCCATGGATTGGTAACCCCCCTCACAGGTGCCGCAGGTTGGCTACAGGTCTCATCCTGCCGATCCTCACCTATGGGGCTGATCTCCTCGCACCCGCGCTGGCCACCATGGACAAGATGTCTGTCCTATGGCACAGGGTGATGCGCTGGGTGCCAAACTGCTTCACCTCGACCCCCACTACCATCCTCGCTATCGAGGCATGCCTCCCAGCCCTCAGTCTACTGATTCCCCGCAGGAGAAGGATGGCCGCATTGCAACTGGCCTGCTCTTCCCCCACCTACAACCCGGCGTCAGCCAGGCTCCCCCCAGACTTCCCCTCATACACCTCACACGAAGATAGGGCCCAGAATCGAAAGCTCCTGGGCGGAAGGAAACAGAACTACATCCCCCTGGGCTGGAGCCAGTATAAGGCTGAACAACCCATGAGGAGACACTTACCAATAGACGCACTAGCACACCTGCTCCTGCCTGTGATGCAAGGAGACAGGCCCCTCCCAGCTGCCTACCCAACCCTAGACCCGGGGCTAACGCTGATGCCGCCGTCGAACACGCGCTACAAATCCCAGAAGCCCTCCCTTAGGGGAAGACTGCTGGCCGACTGGACACAACTTGCTGCACCCCCACGGTACTACCAGTACACACCCACATTTAGGCCGCACCCCTTCACTGGGCTCGATCGCTTCACAGCTGGGCGGATACACCAGGGACGATCTGGAAAAAGCTATCTCGCCGTGCACCACTCCTGCGACGATCAAGAATCCTCCCCCCTTTGTACCTTCTGTGAGGAGGGCGACGCAACGTTCACCCACGCAATCCTTCCCTGTTCCGCCAAGGCTGACAAAAGGGCGCTCTACCTGCATGGAGTCTCTGAGATCGGCCAAGGATCGCCTGTTTGGTCCTCACTACCTGCCATCATTGGCCTAGCAAATTACATCTGCACGACTGGTACCGGATTCCCACCCCCAATGCCACCGATAAGGCCCCTTTCGCCCCAAAAGGAAGGGTCGCCCTCCTCTGCTGTCCTGCATTGATTGATATAATTGTTTCATGAAATTTTCTTCATGTTGATTTTGCTAGGAGATTTTATGGGTTTCTTTACTACTTTGTGTGGTCACGGTTGGAGGTGCTTGTGATGAATTTGTCATTTTGGAGATTTGTGCCAATGGTTTCTTTTGTTTGTTTGTTTGGAATTAAGGTTTTCTTTTTGCCATAGCTTACATTGCATGCACGTTCTTGTACCTAACAAGTAATATATGATATAAAAAAAAAAAGAGGGAAGAAAAAAAAAGTAAATATAAGTGACCTTACCACGCTCCGCGCCCTCTATTCACCTCTCGCCTGAAAAATTACCGCATTCGGTCATCCATAAACTCCAGGTTTGTGGGTGGCAACCAGCGCGACACACCAATTTTGGCCTCTCGCTTAGGCTTCACTCTATAAGCGACCCTACCCCTCTTTTGACTCACAGCCTCAGCTATGTTCCACAATACTGGAAGGGCCTCGCGCCCTTAATCCGGCGCTTCTGATCGCTCTCACCCCTACGCGGGTAGATCTACTCAGGTCCCAACGGCTCCTGCCCTGGCCCCAGCTGCCCAAATCCACTCCTCCCCCCCCCTAAACCCAATACGGTCTTCCTCCGTTGGCCCCCTGGACCCAAACCTCCCCCTCCTCAGAGAATTGTACAACCACACCACCTCCAAGCTTGCGACAAACAGAGACGTCTTCCCCCGGCTCTGGGACGCAGATCTCAGAAGCCTGACGGCGGGTGAAGCATCCATTCTACCCCTAATTATGACAGCCCCAGAGGGAATAGCGGCCCTCTATGCGAGAATTGGCTCCATAGAGAGCAAGCTCACAGCTCCGTCGCAACAACCCCAGCCCAACGCCGGCCCCTCACTCGCCTCCATCCAAGCCACTGTGGCTGATCTATCATCTCGCGTGGCAGCCTCGCTTTCAGCAAAGGCTGCCCCAACGCCTCACCAGACCCCAACGGGTAAACAACAACAACAACACCGTACCGGTAGAAACCCAACGACGCCAGCGACTCCGACAGTCAACCAGATGAATGACTTCGACTCCGACATACCTCGCTTTGACACCACCAACGACCTGTGGTATGGTGACCCAAATGCCTGCGCAGTCAAATACCCACGGTTCTGGGAGGCCCAGGCCTTCCGCGATGGGAAATACGATACCTACTCATTCACCCCTGGTCACCTAGAACCACCACTCAACAAGGCCCTCAGCAAGGCCAAGAACTAACCGTCAACCTATGCCCAGGCTGCAGCCCCACAGGAGCAGGCTGGCGGAAGAAAGTCTAAAAAGACGAAAGGTGAAGAGGAAGCCTCTGCCACGGCAGCCCAAGTTGCAGTGTCAAGGGATTCGGCCCCCTCGGTTAAGGGACTGCCCCCCCTGCCAGCAGCCGACAGAACGGTCTTTTCGCCCCGCGCGACTCCCCTCCCCCACCAGGATGCACTTAGGATAGCTGCAACAGCCCCCGACATTGCCGCTCAAGTACTCAAAGAAGCGAACTGCCCACACCCGCTATACTTCAGCGCCTCTGTCAACGCCAGGGGTGCCCTAACTCTAACAACCCGTTCCCTGGAGACTCCGGCCACCGCCTACTCCCCGTACCAGGACGCGCTGGCAGCAAGGTTTAAGAAGGCGTTCCCTGTTGGGGACAATCCTTTTAGGCCATTCAGACCGGCCCCCAATGAGGTCCAACTTGCCATACACGGCCTACCAATCTCCTTCCTCCCACAAGACCAGGAGGAGCTCCGTTCTGAGCTGGGAAACTCAATTTTAAACTCCGCAGGAGTGACAATCTTCTGCGCACGATATCTACAACCAAACCCTAAAATAAGGGCAACCAAAAAATCTACCTCAATTGTCGTCTCGGTCCCCCCTGCTGACGTCATGAAGATAGGAAAGACCATTTACCTGTACTCCAAGCCACGCAAAGTCGACATATGCCACTCTAAGAGTCACTATATACAATGCCGGAAGTGTGGGAAATTTGGACAACCCACACCAATGTGTAAGGAAGCCGCCTCAGTCTGCCCACTCTGCTCTGGGCCCCACCCTCGATCGGCTCACAGGTGCACAAACCCGACGTGCCCAAAGGAAGGCCACCTGAAGGCTGTAGCTGCCGACTGCCCAGCCTCGCCGCTAAAATGCCCCAACTGTTCCGGGGACCACTCCGCAACAAACAATGACTGCCCCTCCCAGCGTAAACCCCCAGCCAAAGACGACCTTCCCGCTTAACAACAAGAAGAAGGAGGAATGGACACCGATGAAGACACCTCAAGACCCGCCACGCCCAAGGGTAAAGGCAAATAAACTGAAACCAGCGTGGAAGAGACTCCCCGTCAGTTGACATCCAGCGCGCTCCCAATGAGCCTTTTCAAGGCACCGATACCCAGACGAGTTGGCCCCCCCCCCACATGGGCTCATCCGTTCCCCTCCGAAGACCCCATTACAGGTGCTTAAAGGTGGAGGACTCTACCTGCACCTCGCCCTCAGGGCCGCCTCCCCCACCCCTCCTTAAGCAACTTTTCTTTGTTCAACCTAACTGTCTGGGAAGCTGAGATGTGTTTCTTTCATTGTTTAATAGCTTTCATAGTTTGAAAGCTCCCCCACAAGTTATACTGCTGCAAGACCCCCCCGCTTATCGCAACAGAATTCCTACTTTTACTTCTTTTAAATCATTTGCTCCTCCGTTTAAACAAGGCACTCCCCCCAAGCTGGCCACCTACGTTTACACGGAATTTTTAAATGCGTTTTCAGTACTACCTTGTTTTTTTGACTGGCCAGATTTTATCGACTAGATATTTTTTCCCGCGCGGGGCTTTTTGACACGAACTATTCAAGATTTAGGGCATACAACCTGTACTCAACGGTCGGCACTTCCTCTGGGAATAGAACCGTTAGCCCGGCTGTATCCTTACCACCAAACTCCTTCCTGCCGCTCATGGCTGGGGACTTCAACATCCACCACCCACAATCTGATCCCCTGCGGACCATCTCATCAAACGAATTCCCCACGTCCAATCCTTACTTGGAACAAGCACAGGACAACCGCTTTGAGCTCTGCAACACTCCAGGAGCTTACACCAGGTTCCCATTCGACCAAGACACAAGGCCAGGAACTCCGTTGCCGTTACAACCACAGCGAAAGAAAAAACCACACCAAATTTCTTGCCGAGCTTCCACCTCATTGGTTGATAACCATTCCTCACCGCTTCACCCCTTTACTTTAAAGACTTTTCAACCACAAATCATCCCCCCTCCTTTGTGTTTTATCACCTTTATCAACTGAGTCCGGTTTCCCAACCCTCTGATGTCTAATAGATGTAGGGGAAGGGTCAGGGGTGGTGCAAACCCCTTTGCAACCCCCTTCAACCCACCCATCCCACTTCCCAACCCAGCCTCGCCTGAGGACACACGCATGGAGGAAGAACCAGGCTCTCCAGTCCAAACTGTGCCTGCTCCTGCCTCTACCACCTCTACAGAAGATTATCCTTCCATCCCTACGTTTTCACCAAGGCCTTTGGCTGAAGGCATTTCCAACACCAGCCTTGGCTCTTTACTTCGCACTCAACACCTTGAAGATGGCTTCCAGGCCCTGCAGCAACACCTCTTGGTGATTCAAAACCGCCATATTACAGACATCCAAACACTTCAAGGCCAAGTTGCGCACCTCACCTCTCAGGTTGAACACCTGCAGTACCAACTCCACCACCAACAACCCCCTCCACCACAACAAACTACCTTGCCCGCCCCCCCACAACGAGAAACCTGGGCCCAAAGAGCTACCAGAGCAGCCCCAGTCAAATCCTCAACCATTCCAGCAGCCAAAACTTGAACCCCAGCTGTTTTGACCAAACGCGACGGTACTATGGTCATTGAAAGAGATGGCTCCATCCTACCTGATACCAGCAACCCCCTCACCATTCGTGATGCAATCAACAATGCAATCAAGAAACCTCTTGTTGCAAGAATCGAATTCACTACCAACCACCATGTCCTCCTCCTCACCAAGGATAACACAGCTGCTACCTCTGTCCTCAAAGCGCATCGTTCGGCCATTGAGGAAGCAACTAGGGCCACCATCCCTGCAGCCATTGGCCTCAGAAAAGACCAAATGTGGCACAAGGGCATCCTCCATGGCATCCCCACATCCTCCACCTTCTCCACTATTCAATCTGAGATGGAAGAATTCAATCCAGGCATCCGCAGTCGACGCACTCCTAGATGGCTCACCACCCCAGCCCCACGTCAGGATAAAGCAGCATCAGCTATGGTCCTCACTATTGCCGGCAAAGACTCCACAGATAAAGCCCTCAGCAGAGGCCACTCACTACTGGGGAAACAGTTCAAAGTGCAACGTTACTTGTCCTTTGGTCCTGATACCCAATGCACCAAATGCCTGGCCTTTGGCCACCACCCTTCTCAGTGTACCGGCACCCAACCTTGCAGCATCTGCTCCGTGGAACAACCTGCACACCTCCACACTTCCGGCATATCAGATTGTCCTACCAGACTCCGTTGCCGTTACAACCACAGCCAAAGAAAAACCCACAGCAAATTTCTTGCCGAGCTTTCACCTCATTGGTTGACAATCATTCCTCACCGCTTCACCCCTTCACTTTAAAGACTTTTCAACCACAAATCATCCTCCCTCATTTGTGTTTTATCAACTTTATCAACTGAGTCCTATTTCCCAACCCTCTGATGTCTAATAGACGTAGGGGCAGAGGGAGGGGTGGTGCAAACCCCTTTGCATCCACCTTCGACCCACCAATCCCACCTCCCAACCCAGCCTCGCCTGAGGACACACACATGGAAGAAGACCCAGGCTCCCCAGTCCAGACTGTGCCAGCTCCCCCCTCTACCACCTCTACAGAAGAGTACCCTGCTATCCCTACATTTTCACCAAGACCATTGGCTGAAGGCATCTCCAACACCAATCTTGGCATTTCACATCGCACTCTACATCTTGAAGAAGGCTTCCAGGCCTTGTAGAAACACCTCTTGGTGATTCAAAAATGCCATATTACAGATGTCCAAACACTTCAAGACCAAGTTGCGCACCTCACCTCACAAGTTGAACACCTGCAGTACCAGCTTCTCCACCAACAACCCCCCCCACAAAAACAAACTACCTTGCACGCTCCTCCACAACAACAAACCTGGGCCCAAAAAGCTGCCAGAGCAGTCCCAGCCAAACCCTCTACTACTCCACCAGCCAAAACTTCCACCCCAGCTGTTTTGACTAAACGCGACCGTACTATTGTCATTGAAAGAGATGGCTCCATCCTACCTGATACCACCAACCCCCTCACCATCCGCGATGCAATCAACAATGCAATAAAGAAACCTCTTATTGCAACAATCGAATTCACCACCAAACACCATATCCTCCTCCTCACCAAGGATAACACACCTGCCACCTCTGTCCTCAAAGCGCATCGCTCTGCCATTGCGGAAGCAATCAGAGCCACCATCCCAGCAGCCATTGGCCTCAGAAAAGACCAAATCTTGCACAAGGTCATCCTCCACGGCGTCCACACTTCCTCCACCTTCTCCACCATTCAGTCTGAAATTGAAGAGTTCAACCCAGGCACCCACCTCCCACGCCCTCATAGATGGCTCACCACCCCAGCCCAACATCAGGACAAAGAAGCATCAGCTATGGTCCTCACTATTGCCGGCAAAGACTCCACAGACAAAGCCCTCAGCTGAGGCCTCTCACTACTTGGGAAGAAGTTCAAAGTGCAACGCTACTTGTCCTTTGGACCTGACACCCAATGCACCAAATGCCTGGCCTTTGGCCACCACCCCTCTCAGTGTACCGGTACCCAGCATTGCAACATCTGCTCCAAGGAACATCCAGCACACCTCCACACCTGCGGCAGATAAGATTGCCCTACCAAGGGCAAAGCATGTTTACACACCACAATCAAATGCGTCAACTGTGGCGACTCCCACCCGGCTGCTTCTAAGGAATGTCCCACATACCTCAAGGTACACCAAGCGGCAACTGAGAGAAGGAACAGGGCTGTTTAGGGATAGTACTTTTGTTTCCTATATTAGTTAGGCATCTGGCAGCTTGGAGGATTTCCTTTTTGTCATTATGGCTCCAGAGCTGGCCCACTCGAACGTTGCTACCTTTCTTTATGAGACAGGATATCTGACTGGCACTCTTGCGTGGTGTAAATTTTGTATGTTAGTCAGCTTCATAGCCGTCGCTGCTCCATACGCGTAATGAGATATAATAATAATAATAATAAAACCCCCCACTGCATCCTCCATCTCCGCTACACCTCCGGTGATTGAAATTTATTTCCTATTCGTGATAGACTCAACACCACACCAAACTATCACCACTTTTCGGTCCGCACCCTCCCCTTGGGGCGGGTGCAGGCTATCTCTATCCATCATTTTAGACTTCGGGCTTGTCTCCCCATCCCTTTCCCTGTGGGTCTATCCCCCTGGGATACTCTATCCTCCCCTCTGGCATCTCACGATGTCCAGAAACCTCTTTTCCACGCTTTTGCTCTAGCTTTGCTTAGCATCAGCACGGTCGGCTACAACCCTTTCTTCATCTTGGCAGATGGCTGGGATTACGGTTTGCGGTACGCGATTACGATGGATTCCTGTATCCCTCCTCCTAAAGAAACTGCAGGAGTTGTGTCAGGTTTCCGCAATAGGCCACGGTCGATTTCGCCACCCTCCTTCCTCACTCATTGCTTCAGCTGGTGGTATCCCATCCACTATGGTGACACTATCTCTCTGAGAACAAGGTACTACATGAGAGACGTGGTAAAACAGCTGGCTTTGCTTGGGGCTTGCTGGAGGCCGCCTAGAAGGACACGAACACGATACGGACAGCCTTTTTGTCGCTTAGGGACGGATGCCTTGCTCCTACATTCCCCACGGTTGCGATCGGCTGGCACCCTACTGCTACACCACCCCTTGGCTGGCACCCTACTGCTGCTAGAAAGCTTGCATCTTACTGCCGTCTTCACTCTTCGCGGGCTTTGCACTCGCACCCCCACCTAAGCTGGCACCTTACTGCTACCCTGGCTGGCACCCTACTGCTACCCCCACTTCGCTGGAGTTCCTCCGGCACCAACCCACCCCCAGCTGGCACCTTACAGCTAACTCTCGTCAGGGCTTGAAGGTGGCGGTGCCCCTTCTGTCCAACAGTTCTTCCTATAGGTGAAGAAGGCCGACAGCTACCTCCATACCTCCTTGTGAGCCCACACCGGGTGAGGCGCTACCGCCCCAGTTTACATCTTTTGGCTAGTCATCCGTATAGGGGGTGCATTTTGGGATATTAATTAGTTTCTTTTGTGCCTTCGGGCCGAGATTTCTCAGGGGGTTTTTCCTGATGTTTCCAGCTTGTTTCTGGTTAGACTTCACTGATTCTCCGAGTTCGCTTGCGAGGTAGGGATAGGTCTGACTGGGGGCGAGATGTGCGGTTGGCTGCATACCAGAGGGGCTTGGGACGCACGGTTTTTACCTTGCGGGGGGAGGGATGTTTGAAATTAAGGGTTTTCTTTTTGCCATAGCTTACGCTGCATGCACGTTCTTGTACCCTAATCAAGTAATATATGATTTAAAAAAAAAAAAGAAATAAGAAAAAAAGAAAGTAAAACCCCCCACTGTGCTATCTGTTCTCATTAACACCCAGCCCACCTCCACACTTGCGGCGACTCCGTTGCCGTTACAACCACAGCGAAAGAAAAAACCAGACCAAATTTCTTGCCAAGCTTCCACCTCATTGGTTGACAACCATTCCTCACCGCTTCACCCTTTCACTTTAAAGACTTTTCAACCACAAATCATCCCACCTCATTTGTGTTTTATCACCTTTATCAACTGAGTCCCATTTCCCAACCCTCTGATGTCTAATAAACGTAGGGGCAGAGGGAGGGGTGGTGCAAACCCTTTTGCAGCCCCCTTCAACCCACCCATCCCACCTCCCAACCCACCCTCACCGGAGGACACACGCATGGAGGAAGAACCAGGCTCTCCAGTCCAGACTGTGCCTGCTCCTGCCTCGACCACCTCTACAGATGATCATCCTTCCATCCCTACGTTTACACCAAGGCCTTTGGCTGAAGGCATCTCCGACACCAGCCTTGGCATCTTGCTTCGCACTCAACACCTTGAAGATGGCTTCCAAGACCTGCAGAAACACCTCATGATGGTTCAAAACCGCCATATTACAGACATCCAAACACTTCAAGGCCAAGTTGCGCACCTCACCTCTCAGGCTGAACACCTGCAGTACCAACTCCACCACCAACAACCCCCCCCACCACAACAAACCACCTTGCGCGCCCCCCCACAACAACAAACCTGGGCCCAAAGAGCTACCAGAGCAGTCCCAGTCAAATCCTCTACCATTCCACCAGCCAAAACATCAACCCCAGCTGTTTTGACCAAACGCGACTGTCCCATTGTCATTGAAAGAGATGGCTCTATCCTACCTGATACCACCAACCCCCTCACTATTCGCGATGCAATCAACAATGCAATCAAGAAACCTCTTATTGCAAGAATAGAATTCACCACCAAACACCATGTCCTCCTCCTCACCAAGGATAACACACCTGCAACCTCTGTCCTCAACGCGCATAGTTCTGCCATTGAGGAAGCAACTAGAGCCACGATCCCTGCAGCCATTGGCCTCAGAAAAGACGAAATCTGGCACAAGGTCATCCTCCATGGCGTCCCCACATCCTCCACCTTCTCCACTATTCAATCTGAGATTGAAGAATTCAACCCAGGCACCCACCTCCCACGCCCTCCTAGATGGCTCACCACCCCAGCCCAACGTCAGGATAAAGCAGCATCAGCTATGGTCCTCACTATTGCCGGCAAAGACTCCACAGATAAAGCCCTCAGCAGAGGCCTCTCACTCCTTGGGAAGCAGTTCAAAGTGCAACGCTACTTGTCCTTTGGTCCTGACACCCAATGCACCAAATGCCTGGCCTTTGGCCACCACCCTTCTCAGTGTACTGGCACCCAGCAATGTAGCATCTGCTCAATGGAACACCCAGCACACCTCCACACTTGCGGCAGATCAGATTGTCCTACCAAGGGCAAAGCATGTTTGCATACCACCATCAAATGCGTCAACTGTGGCGACTCTCACCAGGCTAGTTCTAAGGAATGTCCCACATACCTCAAAGCACACCAAGCGGCAACTGAGAGAAGGAACAGGGCTGTTTAGGGATTTTACTTTAGTTTCCTAAATTTATTAGGCATAAGGCGGCTTGGAGGATTTCCTTTTATCATTATGGCTAATGAGCTGGCCCAATCGAACGTTGCTACCTTTCAATATGAGACGGGATATCTGACCGGGACCCTTGCTGGCTGTATTTTTGTATGTTAGTTAGCTTCATAGCCGCTCCGGCTCCATAAGCGTAATGAGATATAATAATCATAATAATCCACACTTAAGGCAAACGCTCCGCGCCCTCTATTCACCTCTCGCTTGAAAAATTACCGCTTTCGGTCATCCCTAAACTCCAAGTTTTTGTGTGGCAACCAGCTCGACACACCAATTTTTGCCTGTCGCTTAGGCTTCACTCTATAAGCGACCCAACCCCTTACTTGATCCATAGCTCCCGCTATGACTCACAACACTGGTAGGGCCTCGCGCCTGGAATCCCGCACCTCTGACCCCTCCCACCCCTATTCAGGAAGAACTGCTCCAGTCCCTACTGCCCCTGCCTTGGCACCAGCAGCCCAGATCCACTCCTCCCCCCCCCAGAATCCAACACGGTCCTCCTCTGTAGGCCCGCTCTATCCCAACCTCCCTCTGCTCAGGGAGATGTACAACCATACCACCTCCAACCTAGCCACCAATAGAGACTTATTCCCTGGGCTTTGGGATGCCGATCTCAGAAGCCTCACAGCGGGAGAAGCCTCAATTCTTCCCCTAATCATGACCGCACTCGAAGGAATAGCAGTCCTCCATGCCAGGATCGGCTCTCTAGAGAGCAAACACACAACACCCTCACAACAAGCCCAACCCACCACGGGCCCCTCCCTAGCCTCTATCCAGGCCATAGTGGCTGATATCTCATCCTGAGTCGCAGCCTCTCTCTCAGCAAATCCCGCCGCCGCGGCACACCAACCCCAGCCGGCAAAACAGCTAAAACAGACCGGAAGAAACCAGCCTGCCCCTCCCGCGCCAGCAGCCAGCCCGATGACTGACTTTGACTCCGATATCCCCCGCTACGACACAGCCACAGATAACTGGTATGGTGATCCCAACGCCTGTGCAGTTAAGCACCCGGGATCCTGAGAGGGCCATGCCTTCCCGAGGGAAAATAAAGTGCCTACTCGTTCACCCCTGGCCACCTAGAGCCATCACTCAACAAGGCCCTCAGTAAAACCAAATCCAAACCGTCAACCTATGCCCAGGCTGCAGCACCACAAGCGCAACCTGAGGGAAGGAAGATTAAAAAACCGAAGGGTAGACACACGGCCTCTGCTTCAGCAGCCCAAGTCGCAGCGTCGATAGGTGCGGGCCCCTCAGTTAGAGGGCCACCCCCCCTTCCGGCGGCGGACAGAAGGTTCTTCTCGCCCCGAGAGACTCCCCTCCCCCACCAGGACGCACTTAGGATAGTCGCAACAGCCCCAGACATAGCAGCAGAAGTACTAAAGGAAGCGAACTGCCCCCACCCACTATGCTTTAGTGCCTCGGTTAACGCCAGGGGTGCCCTCAACCTCACAACCCGCTCCCTGCAGACCCCAGCCACCGCCTACTCCCCATAATACGACGCCCTAGCTGCGAGGTTCAACAAGGCATTTCCAGTTGGAGAGAACCGATTCAGGCCATTTAGGCCGGCCCCCAATGAAGTTCAACTAGCTATTCATGGCTTACCCATTCCCTTCCTCCCGTTGGACCCAGAGGAGCTGCGCTCTGAACTGGGAAACTCGATACTAAACGCGGCAGGAGTGACGATCTTCTCCGCAAGATACCTCCAACCGAACCCTGAAATAAGGGCCACCAAAAATTCTACTTCTATTGTTGTATCGGTTCCTCCGACTGACGTTGTGAAGATAGGAAGGACCATCTACCTATACTCCAAGCCCCGCAAGGTTGATTTCTGCCACTCCCAAAGCCGCTACATGCAATGCCGGAAATGCTGGAAATTTGGACATCCCTCTCCTATGTGCAAGGAGAGTAGCTCAATCTGCCCGCTCTGCTCTGGATCCCACCCACACTCCGCCCATCGGTGCTCCAATCCTACATGCCCCAAAGACGGACACCTCAAAGGTGTAGCCGCCTGCTCCCTTACCTCGCCCTTGAAATGCCCCAACTGCTCAGGGGATCACTCTGCAACCAATAACGACTGCCCCTCCCGACCCAAGCCAGTGGCCAGGGACGACCTGCCGCCAGCCCCAGTGGAAGAGGGGATGGATACCGGCGAGAATATCTCAAGACCAGCCACTCCTAAAGGGAAAGGCAAACAGACTGACACCAGCGTTGTAGAGACCCCGCGCCAATCAACCACCAGCACCCTCCCAATGAGCCTGTTTAAGGCCCCAATACCTAGACGAGTTGGCCCACCCCCCCCGTGGGCTGACGCGTTCTCCTCTGAAGACCCCATTTCAGGTGCATAAAGGTGGAGGAGTCTACCTGCGCCTCGCCCATAGGGCCACCTCCCCCACCCTCCCTTAAGCAACTTTTCTTTGTTCAACATAACTGCCTGGGAAGCTGGGATGTGTTTCTTTCATTGTTTAATAGCTTTCAGTCTCTGAAAGCCCCCCCACAGATAATACTGTTGCAGGACCCCCCTGTGTACCGCAACAGGCTCCCCATTTTTGCGTCTTTTAAATCATTTGCACCTCTATTTAGACAAGGGACACCCCCCAAGGTGGCTACCTACGTCTACGTGGATTTTTTGAATGTGTTTGCGGTACTTCCTATGTTTTTTGACAGGCCTGATTTTATGGCCATTGATGTTTATTCTCCCCACGGACATTTTGACTCAAAATACACACAATTTAAGGCATAAAACCTGTATTCGACGGTTGGCACTTCCTCCGGGAACAGAACAGTTGACTCAGCTACATGCTTTCCCCCACACCCCTTCCCCACTCTTGTGGCGGGGGACTTCAATATCCACCACCCACAATCCGACCCCCTTAGAACCATTTCTTCGAATGAATTTTCAACTTCCAGCCCATACTTAGAGAGAGCGCACGACAACGACTTCGAACTCTGCAACACCCGTGGAGCATACACCAGATTTCCATTAGACCACAACTCTAGGCCCAGAGTTATCGACCTGGCCTTTGTCAACTCACCCCTCAGTTGCTTCCTACAATCCTGGTCGACCGGCCTACCAGCTGCAGGTTCTGATCATCTTCCAATCTCTATCATGTTCACGGCACCCTTAATCAGGCCACCACCTCCAACCCCATTCTGGGACAAGACAGACTGGGCGACTGCTGCTGAAAAATTGAAAGGACTGTCCGTTCCACCACCGCGTCCCAACTCCACCGACCTCGACCTAGACAACTGGCTAGAGAGGCACATGCTAACACTCACCACACTCATCAAAGCCTGAACCAAAACTAAAAGGGTCTCCCTCAACTCGAAGAACTGGTGGGACATGACAATCACACACCTGAGACAAGAGCATCACTGGGCCTCGAGGGAACATAGGAAAAACCCCACAGAACAATCCTTAGAAGAACTAAGATCTCATCGCAACAGGTACTTCAAGGCGATCAAAAGGGCCAAAGCCAGATACTGGAAACAGTTCCTGGCCAGAGTGACACCACAATCAGTCTGGAAAGCCAAGAAGGCGGCCATGGGAAGAAAAGAAGACAGATACCCTGACCTACCGAATGAAAACTCCCCTCAAGAAATCAACAATGCTCTGCTAGACCACTTCTTCCCACCAAAACCCCCAACGCAATCAGTGGCCTACCCATGATTCGACCCCGAACATCCACCATTGGCCTCAGAAGAGATCTCATCTGCCCTTGGCAGGTCCTTTAACACCTCAGCACCGGGCCCAGACCAAATCCCGTACGGGGTCTGGAAGAAAGTCCACACAATCAACCCTAACATACTCACATCCCTCCTTGCCCCCCTCCTGGCATACGGACACCACCCGAGATGCCTCAAGAAGGCTAATGGGGTGGTCCTACCCAAGCCAGGGAAACCAGACTACTACACCACGGCCTAATTCCGGATTATTGTACTACTTGAAACCTTCTCCAAGATACTGGAAAGAATAGTGGCAACCCGCCTCTCCCACATAGCCCACGAGGTGGGACTCCAGAATCCTAATCAGTGTGGTTCACTTGCTGGCCTTTCAACCTTAGACGCTACTGCTGCCCTCACACAGGAAGTTAGGGCAAGACAAAACCCCTCCAGCAAGGCCTCCTCCCTGTTTTTGGACATAAAGGGGGGGTTCGACAATGTCTCCTCTAGCCTTCTTACAGCTAAACTCGGAGCTAAAGGAACTCCCAGGTACCTGGTAGCCTGGGTTCGTTCTTTTCTTACAGATCGTTCATGCCGATTGTTATTTCAAGGGGCACCCGGGGTTTTCTCACCTGTTCAGGTGGGGACTCCCCAAGGGTCACCTGTTTCTCCTTTGTTATTTGTGATTTATGGTTCTGAATTGCATGTTTCTATACCCTGAGGGTTGAATTTTTCCTACGTTGATGATTTTTCAATTACGGTTTCTACTACTTCTTATAGGGGGAATATTAGGTATCTTCAGTATTGTTTTTCTTTGCTCCAGAGCAGGGCAGTGAGGATTGGAGTTTCCTTTTCAATCCCCAAGACGGAACTGATACACTGGAGGACGCCTAAGGACAGATCTCCAGTCTCTAACCAACCGATAGCTTTAAACGGCTCTATTTTTTCACCCTCTTCTTCCTTAAGATGGCTGGGGTACTGGTTCACCCCTACCCTGGAATCAACCACCCACTTCACCAAACGACTAACAATGGCCTCTGGGGCCTTCTCTGCTATCAGAACGCTTGCGCCTCCTGGGATTGGAATGCCCCCCCACATGTGCCGCAGGCTCGCTATGGGCCTCATCCTCCCTATCCTCACGTATGGAGCTGACGTCCTAAGACCTACACTCGCCACAGCAGACAAGATGTCGGTCCGGTGGAATAAAGTTGTGAGATGGGTCACGAACTGCTTCAGCTCGACCCCGACAACCATTCAGGCCATCGAGGCCTGCCTCCCCCCCCTGGATCTACTGATCATCCACCGAAGAAGAATGTCAGCGCTTCGTTTAGCCTGCTCCTCCCCTGCCTACAACCCGGCGTCAGCTAGGCTCCCACCAGACTGCGCCTCCTACACCTCCGACCGAGACAGACTCACGCACAGAAAGCTGCTCAGGGGGAGAACCCAGAATTATGTCCCTCTAGGCTGGCGCCAATACAAAGCCGAGCAGCCCATGAGGAGACACCTACCCATCGACTCAATGGCGCAACTTCTGTTGCAGGCCACTAGACAAACTATAAGGTTCCCACCCGCATACCCGGCCCTGGAGCCGGGGCTGGCTCCACCAACTCCCGTCCTTTCGGACTACAAAGCCCTCAAGGCCTCACTGAGAAACAGACTCCTGGAAGACTGGACTCACCTGGCCCCTCCCCGTCTCTACTACCCATTTAAAGCCACGCTTAAGCCACACGCCTTTATGGGCCTCGACCGCTTTACCGCAGGACGCATACACCAATGTAGGGCCTGGAAAAGCTACCTGGCCGCACACAATTCTTGGGACGACCCCCAGTCCTCAACCTTATGCACCTACTGCGAGGAGGACGAGGAGACGTTCGGACACGCAATACTCCAATGCCCAGCCAAAGCTGATAAGAAGACGCTCTACCTCCATGGGGTCTCCGACATCGGCCAGGGCTCACCAATCTGGTCCTCGCTTCATGCCATCATTGGCCTAGCCAACTACATCCGCACTACTGGTACCGGATTCCCGCCTTCCATGCCGCCAATTAGGCCGCTCTCGCCCCCTCGGGAGGACCTGCCTCCCCCCGCTGCCCTAAATTGAGCTCTGTACTGTTGCCGATCAATTTTCCTTATGTTTATATTTATATTGAGGATTTGTTGATTTTCTATACTATGCTGAGTGGCCACTGTTTGAGGTGCTTGCGACGGATTTGTCGCTTTTGGAGACTTGAGCCGATGGTTTCTTTTGTTTGTTTGTTTAGAATTAAGGTTTTCTTTTTGCCATAGCTTATGCTGCATGCATGTTCTTGTACCTAACAAGCAATATATGATTTAAAAAAAAAAAAAGAGAAATAAATAAATCCACACTTGCGGCAGATCAGACTGTCCCACTAAAGGCAAGGCGTGCCTCCAGACTACCATCCTTTGCCTCAACTGTGGCAACAAGGACCTGGCCACCTCCAAGGAGTGCCCCACCTACCTTCACGCACACCAGGCAGCAACTGACCGGAGGAACAGGGCAGCGTAGGTTTCAATCGCCTGTATTTCCTTTATTTGTTAGGCTTTAGGCGGATAGGAGGATTTTCTTGCTTGTTGTTGTTTGTGCTTTGTCCGCGGGTGCACATGCAAAAGTTGACACTACCATTTAGGAGATGGGATTTATGGAAGGGCAAGTTTGTTGCCTTGAAAAGTTGTATGTTAGTGCCACTTAATAGCCTAAGGCTCCATAAGCGAGACAATGATATATAATAATAATAATAATATATTACTTCTCCCCACGCTCCGCCCCCTCTATTCACCTTTCGCGGGAAAAATTACCGCTTTCGGTCATCCCTAAACTCCAGGTTTTTGGGTGGCAACCAGCTCGACACACCCAGCTTCGCCTCTCGCTTAGGCTTCACTCTATAAGCGACCATACCCCTCACCTGACTCACGGCTTTTGCTATGACTCACAACACTGGCAGGGCTTCGCGCCCAGATTCCCGCACATCAGACCGCACCCAGCCCGGTGCAGGGAGGTCCGCTCAAGTCCCCACTGCACCCCAACTAGCACCTGCTGCTCAAATCCAATCCTCCCCCCCCCAGAACGCCTCAAGGTCCTCCTCGGTAGGCCCCCTCGACCTCAACCTACCGCTCCTCAGAGAAATGTACAATCACACCACCTCCAATCTCGCTACAAACAGAGGTGTCTTCCCCCATCTCTGGGACGCTGATCTCAGAAGCCTTTCGGCGGGTGAAGCATCTATCCTCCCTCTTCTAATGGCTGCACTCGAAGGAATAGCAGCCCTCCACTCTAGAATAGGCTTCCTTGAAAACCAGCTTGACACCTCTGCCCCCCCAGAACAACCCACCCACGCCAGCACAGGCCCCTCCCTTGCCTCTATCCAAGCCGCTGTCGCTGACCTCTCGTCGAGAGTGGCGGCCTCCCTCTCCGCAAAACCAACCTTGGCACCGCAACAGCCCCAGGTAGGGAGACAAACCAAACAATTGGGGAAGAATTCTGCAGCCCCGCCGGTCCCAGCAACCACTCCTGTGGATGACTTCGATTTGGATATCCCTCGCTACGACACCACCACTGATAAGTGGTATGGTGACCCAAAAGCCTACGCCGTTAAATACCCCCACTCATGGGAAGCCCAGGCCTTCCGTGAAGGAACATGCAGTGCCTACTCCTTCACACCTGGCCAACTGGAACCATCACTCCACAAGGCCCTCAGCAAGGCAAAACCCAAACCGTCCACCTAGGCCCAGGCTACTGCACCGCAGGAGCAGGCGGGGGGGAGGAAGTCAAAAAGGACGAAGGAAGGAGGTCAGACCTCAGCCTCTGCCGCCCAAGTCGCAGCGTCAAGGGACGCGGGCCCCTCAGTCAGAGGGCCACCCCCCCTTCCAGTGGCCGACAGAAGATTCTTTTCGCCCCGGGAGACCCCCCTACCACACGCCGATGCCCTAAGGATAGCTGCAACAGCGCCGGACATTGCCGCCCAAGTCCTCAGAGAGGCAAACTGCCCACACCCCCTTTGCTTTAGCGCCTCCGGCAACGCCTGAGGTGCTCTCACACTCACGACCCGCTCCCTACAAACTCCTGCCACTTCCTATTCCCCCTATTACGAAGCCCTGGCAGTAAGGTTTAATAAGGCGTTCCCAGTCGTGGACAACCCTTACAGACCCTTTAGACCAGCACCAAACGAGGTACAACTGGCCATACAGGGGCTTCCTACTGCCTTCCTCCCACAGGACCAGGAAGAGCTACGCTCCGAGCTGGGGAATTCTATTTTAAATGCAACAGGGGTTACAATCTTCTCTGCAAGATACCTCCAACCTGACCCTGAAATAAGGGCTACCAAGAACTCGACCTCCATTGTAGTGTCTGTTCCCCCCACTGACCTTGTAAAGATAGGTAGGTCCATCTACCTCTACTCCAAGGCCCACAAAGTGGATGTGTGCCACTCCAAGAGCCGATACATGCAATGCCGGAAATGCTGTAAGTTCGGACACCACTCACCCATGTGCAAGGAAAGTACCTTGGTCTGCCCGCTGTGCTCAGGCTCCCACCCCAGGTCGGCCCATCGATGCAAAAATCCGACATGCCCAAAGGACGGACACCTCAAAGCGGTGGCGGCATGCTGCCTTACCTCTCCCCTCAAGTGCCCCAACTGCTCTGGGGACCACTCAGCAGCCAACAACGACTGCCCCTCCCGACCCAAGCCCCCTGCCAAGCCCGACCTACCCCCTCAGCCTGAGGGAGAGGACATGGCCACTGACGGGGATGACTCCAGACCTGCCACACCCAAAGGGAAAGGCAAACAGACTGACACAAGTGTAGAAGAAACCCCGGGGCAATCGACGTCACGCGCCCTCCCAATGGNAAGGCAAACAGACTGACACAAGTGTAGAAGAAACCCCGGGGCAATCGACGTCACGCGCCCTCCCAATGGACCTATTCAAGGCCCCAATACCCAAACGCGTTGGCCCCCCCCCCGTGGGCTGATGCGTTCTCTTCTGAAGACCCCATCTCAAGTGCATAAAGGTGGAGTACTCTGCCTGCACCTCGCCCATAGGGCCACCTCCCCCATCCTCTCTTAAGCAACTTTTCTTTGTTCAACATAACTGCCTGGGAAGCTGGGATGTTTTTCTTTCATTATTTAATAGCTTTCGTTCATTGAAAGCTCCTCCACAGATAGTCCTATTACAGGACCCCCCCGTCTACAAAAATAGGCTTCCTACGTTTGCTTACTTTAAATCATTTTCTCCGCCTTTCAAACAAGGAACGCCTCCCAATGTGGCCACCTATGTTTACGCGGAATTTTTAAATGTGTTTTCAGTACTTCCTTATTTTTTTGTTAGGCCTGATTTTATGGCCATTGATGTGTTTTCCCCCCTAGGGCTCTTTGAATCCAATCACTCACGATTTAGTGCCTATAACCTTTATTCAACAGTTGCCACCTCCTCTGGAAACGGAACGGTTGACCCACTTACTTGCTTCCCAAATAACTCTTTCCCCACGCTAGTGGCCAGGGACTTCAACATCCACCACCCACAAGCAGACCCCCTAAGAACAATTTCATCAAGCGAGTTCCCCACCACTAATCCCTACTTCGCGAGAGCAACAGACTGCGGCTTTCACCTCTCCAATACCCCTGGAGCGTCCACCAGGTTCCCTTTTGACATCAACACCAGACCAGGTGTTATAGATCTGGCCTTCACCAACGCCCCTCTCACGCGCTTTTTACACTCCTGGTCAACTGCCCTCCCGGCAACGGGCTCGGATCACCTCCCAATCGCCATAGTGTTCTCCGCACCCCTCATGAGAGTGGCCCCTCCATCCCCGCACTGGGACAAAACAGACTGGGAAGTCAACATCAGAAAGTTGAAAGACCTCAAGTTTCCCCCTCCACGTACCCACCCCACCGATCACGATCTAGACAGCTGGCTAGAAAGGCACATGCACACACTCACTACTCTTCTCAAATCATGCACCCCGACCAAGAAGATCTCGATCCACTCAAAGCCTTGGTGGAGTATGGAGATAACACAGCTAAGACAAGCCCACCACCGCGCCTCCCGAGTACAGCGGAAAGACCCCACCCCAATGTCCCTGGACAAACTAAAAATAAATAGGAATCGATACTTCAAGGCGATCAAAAAAGCCAAATCCAACTATAGGAAAGACTTCCTAGCCAGAGTTACGCCGCAGATGGTCTGGAAAGCAAAAAAAGCAGCCATGGGAAGAGAGCAAGACCGTTTCCCCGACCTCCCCAATGCAAGCTCACCACTTCAGATCAACGAGGCTTTACTGGCGCACTTCTAGGCACCTAAACCTCCCGCACAATCAGTTGCTTACCTCCGCTTTGACCCCGAACACCCGCCGCTACCACCTGAGGAGATCTCCACGGCTCTGGCGAGATCTTCCAACACTTCGGCCCCTGGCCCAGACCAGGTCCCCTACGGGGTCTGGAAGAAAGTTCACGCAATAAACCCCTCACTCCTCACATCCCTCCTCGCCCCTCTCCTCGCCTATGGACACCACCCAAAAAGCCTCAAGATGGCTAATGGGATCGTCCTACCAAAACCGGGCAAACCGGACTATTCCACCCCCGCCTCGTTCAGAATAATCGTCTTACTGGAGACCTTTTCAAAGATATTGGAAAGGGTGGGGGCTACTCGCCTCTCCCTGATCGCCCGCGAAGTAGGGCTCCTCAACCCAAACCAATGTGGCTCACTAGCTGGCCTCTCAACTTTCGACGCCGCAGCGGCCCTAGTGCAAGAGGTCAGGGCTCGCCAAGACCCCTCCTCCCAAGCGTCCTCCCTATTCTTAGACATAAAAGGCAGGTTTGACAACGTCTTCTCCAACCTCCTCACCGCCAAACTCAGGGCCAAGGGCACCCCCAAGTACCTGGTTGCCTGGGTCCGTTCATTTCTCACCGACCGCTGAGGTCGCTTGTCGTTCCAAGGTGTGCAGGGAATTTTTGCCCCGGTGCAGGTTGGCACGCCGCAAGGCTCTCCTGTCTCTCCTTTGTAATTTTTGATTTATGTTTCTGAATTGCATGTTGCTATACCCCGCGGGGTAATTCTTTCCTATGTTGATGATTTTTCAATTATGGTTTCTACTGCTTCTTATAGGGGGAATATTAGGTACTTACAATATTGTTTTTCTTTGCTTCAGGGCAGGGCAGCACGGATTGGAGTTTCCTTTTCAATCCCCAAAACAGAACTCATCCACTGGACGACGCCCAAGGACAGATCCCTGGTCTCCAACCAACCAATAGCCCTCAATGGCTCCATCTTCCCACCGTCCTCATGCCTAAGGTGGCTAGGGTACTGGTTCACCCCAACCCTGGAAACAACAACCCACTTCACCAAAAGACTCACGCTAGCCTCAGGAGCCTTTGCCGCCATTAGAAGACTCGCCCCCCCAGAGATTGGAATCCCTCCCCACATGTGCCGCAGACTGGCTATGGGCCTCATGTTGCCTATCCTGACTTACGGGGCTGACCTCCTCGCACCAACCCTGGCCACATTGGACAAGATGGCCGTCTTATGGAAGAGAGTGATGCGGTGGGTGACGAATTGCTTCACCTCGACCCCCACTACCATCCTGGCTATTGAGGCATGTCTCCCGCCCCTTAGCCTGCTGATCCCCCACAAAAGAAGGATGGCCGCACTGCGACTGGCCTGCTCCTCCCCAGCTTACAACCCGGCCTCGGCTAGGCTCCCCCCTGACTTCCCTTCATACATCTCCCACCCAGGAAGGACCGAATACAGGTAACTCCTCGCGGGCAGGAAACAGAACTATATTCCCCTTGGTTGGAGCCAATACAAGGCCGAACAACCAATGAGGAGACACCTCCCAATTTGCTCACTAGCACACCTTCTCCTCCCCGTGACGAGAGGGGACGAGCCCCTCCCCCCGGCCTATCCAGCCTTAGAACCAGGGTTAACCCCCATGCTCCCTACGAACTCGAGCTACAAATCGCTCAAAGCCTCTATGAGGGGGAAGCTCCAGGATGACTGGATCCTCCTGGCCCGACCCCCACGATACTATCAATTAAGACCCACGCTAAGGCCGTAGGCCTTCATGGGGCTTGCTCTCTTCACGGCTGGTCGAATACACCAAGGATGCTCTGGGAAGCACTACCTCGCAGCACACCACTCCTGGGACGACCAAGGGTCCTCCTCCCTCTGCCCTTTTTGTGAGGAAGGTGGCGAAACATTTCCCCACGCGATTCTGCAATGCTCGGCTAAAACCGACAAGAGGACACTCTATCTCTATGGAGTCTCTGACATCGGCCAAGCCTTACCTGTTTGGTCCTCACTTCCTGCCATCATTGGCCTCGCCAACTACATCCGCACTACTGGTACCGGGTTCCCGCCACCCATGCCACCAATTAGGCGACTTATGCCACCCAGAGGAGCATCTTCGACCTCCGCTGCCCTCCTTTGAGTTCTATACTTGCTTTATGAGATTTTCTTTACTGTGCGCCATGGGAGATTTTGTTTATTTTCTTTACTAGTTTGAGTGGTCACCGTTGGAGGTGCTTGTGACGAATTTGTCATTTTAGAGATTTGTGCCGATAGTTTCTTTTGTTTGTTTGTTTGGAATTAAGGTTTTGTTTTTGCCATAGCTTGCGCTGCACGCACGTTTTTGTACCTAACAAGCACTATGTGATATAAAAAAAAAAAGAAAAAAAAGGAAAAAGATATATTACTTCTCTCTTTCTTTTTCTGTTTTTTGTTTTTTTTTATATAATATATTACTTGATTAGGGTACAAGAACGTACATGCAGCGTAAGCTATGGCAAAAAGAAAACCCTTAATTTCAAACATCCCTCCCCCCGCCAGGTAAAAACCGTCCATCCCAAGCCCCTCTGGTATGGAGCCAACCGCAGATCTCGCCCCCAGCCAGACCCGTCCCTGCCTCGCAAGCGAGCGCGGAGAATAAGAGAAGCCTAACTAAAGACAAGCAGGAAACATCAGGAAAAACCCCGCGGGAAATCTCGGCCCGAAGGCACAAAAGAAACCAATTAATATCCCAAACACATCCCCTATAGGGAGGACAAGCCAATGATGAAAGTCTGGGCGGTAAGGCCTCACCCGCTTTGGGCTTCACAAGATGGTATGAAGGTAGGTGTCGGCCTTGTCACCTAGAGGCAGGATTGTTGGGCAGAAGCGGCAGCGCCACTTTCCAGCCCTGTCGAGAGGAAGCAGTAAGGTGCCAGCTGGGGGTGGGTTGGTGCCGGATAAACTCCAGCAGAATGGGGGTACCAGTAGGGTGCCAGCCAGGGTAGCAGTAAGATGCCAGCTTGGGTGGCGGTGCAGGTACAAAGCCCGCGAAGAGTGAAGACGGCAGTAAGATGCAAGCTTTCTAGAAGCAGTAGGGTGCCAGCCAAGATGTGGTATAGTAGTAGGGTGCCAGCCGATCGCAACCGTGGGGAGTGTAGGAGGAAGGCATCAGTCCCTAATCAACAAAAAGGCTGTCGGTATCGTGTTCATGTCCTTCTAGGCGGCCTCCAGCAGGCCCCAACCAAAGCCAGCAGTTTTACCACGTCTCTCATGTAGTCCCTTGTTCTCAGAGAGATAGTGTCACTATAGTGAATGGGATACCACCACCTGAAGCGATGACAGAGGAAGGAGGGTTGCGAAATCGACCGTGGCCTGTTGAGGAAACCTGACACAACTCCTCCAGTTTCTTTAGGAGGAGGGATACAGGAATCCATCGCAATCGCATACCGCAAACCATAATCCCGGCCGCCTGCCAAGATGAAGAAAGGGTTGTAGCCGACCGTGCTGATGCTAAGCGCAACTAGAGCAAAAGCGGGGTAAAGAGGTTCCTGGACATCGTGAGATGCCAGAGGTGAGGATAGAGTATCCCAGGGGGGAAGGCCCACAGGGAAAGGGATGGGGAGACAAGCTCGGAGTCTAAAAGGATGGATGGAGATAGCCTACACCCTCCCAAGGGCAGGGTATAGACCGAAAAGTGGTGATAGTTTGTTGTGGTGTTGAGTCTTTCCCAAACAGGAAATAAATTTCAATCACCGGAGGTGTAGCGGAGACGGAGGATGTAATAATAATATACTATTATTATCATTATTATATCTCATTACGCTTATCGAGCCGCAGCGGCTATGAAGCTAACTAACATACAAAAAATACACCACGCAAGGGTGCCGGTCAGATATCGCGTCTCATATTGAACAGTGGCAACGTGCGATTGGGCCAGCTCATCAGCCATAATGACAAAACGAAATCCTCCAAGCGGCCAGATGCCTAACAAATATAGGAAACTAAAGTAAAATCCCTAAACAACCCTGTTCCTTCTCTCAGTTGCCGCTTGGTGTGCTTTGAGGCATGTGGGACATTCCTTAAAATTTGCCTGGCGAGAGTCGCCACAGTTGACGCATTTGATGGTGGTATGCAAACATGCTTTGCCCTTGGTAGGACAACCTGATCTGCCGCAAGTGTGGAGGTATGCAGGGTGTTCCATGGAGCAGATGCTGCATTGTTGGGTGCCAGTACACTGAGAAGGGTGGTGGCCAAAGGCCAGGCATTTGGTGCATTGGGTGTCAGGACCAAAGGACAAGTAGCGTTACACTTTGAACTGCTTCCCAAGGAGTGTGAGGCCTCTGCTGCGGGGTTTATCTGTGGAGTCTTTGCCGGCAATAGTGTGGACCATAGCTGATGCTGCTTTATCCTGACCTTGGATAGGGGTGGTGAGCCATCTAGGAGGGCGTGGAAGGTGGGTGCCTGGGTTGAATTCTTCATCCTCCGATCGAATAGTGGAGAAGGTGGAGGATGTGGGGACGCCATAGAGGATCACCATGTGCCAGATTTCGTCTTTTCTGCGGCCAATGGCTGCGGGGATGGTGGCTCTAGTTGCTTCCTCAATGGCAGAACAATGCGCTTTGAGGACCGAGGTGGCAGGTGTGTTATCCTTGGTGAGGAGGAGGACATGGTGGTTCGATGGTGAATTCGATTCTCGCAATAAGAGGTTTCTTGATTGCCTCATTGATTGCATCGCGAATAGTGAGGGGGTTGGTGGTATCATGTAGGATAGAGCCACCTCTTTCAATGAAAGACTCTGTTGCCGTTACAACCACAGCGAAAGAAAAAACCACTCCAAATTTCTTGCCGAGCTTCCACCTCATTGGTTAACAACCATTCCTCACCGCTTCACCCGTTCACTTTAAAGACTTTTCAACCACAAATCATCCCCCCTCATTTGTGTTTTATCACCTTTATCAACTGAGTCCCATTTCCCTACCCTCTGATGTCTAATAGACGTAGGGGCAGAGGGAGGGGTGGTGCAAACCCTTTTGCAGCTCCCTTCAACCCACCCATCCCACCTACCAACCCAGCCTCACCTGAGGACACATGCATGGAGGAAGAACCAGGCTCTCCAGTCCAGACTGTGCCTGCTCCCGCCTCTACCACCTCTACAGAAGATCATCCTTCTATCCCTACGTTTTCACCAACGCCTTTGGCTGAAGGCATTTCCAACACCAACCTTGGCGTCTTACTTCGCACTCAACACCTTGAAGATGGCTTCCAAGCCCTGCAGAAACAGCTCACGATGGTTCAAAACCGTCATATTACCGACATCCAAACACTTCAAGGCCAACTTGCGCACCTCACCTCTCAGGTTGAACACCTGCAGTACCAACTCCACCACCAACAACCCCACCCACCACAACAAAACACCTTACCAGCCCACCCACAACAACAAACCTGGGCCCAAAGAGCTACCAGAGCAGCCCCAGTCAAATCCTCTACCATTCCACCAGCCAAAAATTCAACCCCAGCTGTTTTGACCAAACGCGACCGTACCATTGTCATTGAAAGAGATGGCTCTATCCTACCTGATACCACCAACCCCCTCACTATTCGCGATGCAATCAACAATGCAATCAAGAAACCTCTTATTGCAAGAATCGAATTCACCACCAACCACCATGTCCGCCTCCTCACCAAGGATAACACACCTGCCACCTCTTTCCTCAAAGCCCATCATTCTGCCATTGAGGAAGCAACTAGAGCCACCATCCCCGCAGCCATTGGCCTCACAAAAGACGAAATCTGGCACAAGGTCATCCTTCATGGCGTCCCCACATCCTCCACCTTCTCCACTATTCAATCTGAGGATGAAGAATTCAACCCAGGCACCCACCTTCCACGCCCTCCTAGATGGCGCACCACCCCTGCCCAAGGTCGTGATAAAGCAGCATCAGCTATGGTCCTCACTATTGCCGGCAAAGACTCAACAGATAAAGCCCTCAGCAGAGGCCTCTCACTCCTTGGGAAGCAGTTCAAAGTGCAACGCTACTTGTCCTTTGGTCCTGACACCCAATGCACCAAATGCCTGGCCTTTGGCCACCACCCTTCTCAGTGTACCGGCACCCAACAATGCAGCATCTGCTCCATGGAACACCCTGCCCACCTCCACACTTGCGGCAGATCAGATTGTCCTACCAAGGGCAAAGCATGTTCGCATACCACCATCAAATGCGTCAATTGTGGCGACTCTCACCAGGCAAATTCTAAGGAATGTCCTACATACCTCAAAGCACACCAAGCGGCAACTGAGAGAAGGAACAGGGCTGTTTAGGGATTTTACTTTAGTTTCCTATACTTGTTAGGCATCTGGCGGCTTGGAGGATTTCCTTTTGTCATTATGGCTAATGAGCTGGCCCAATCGAAGGTTGCTACCTTTCAATATGAGACGGGATATCTGACCGGCACCCTTGCGTGGTGTACTTTTTTTTATGTTAGTTACCTTCATAGCCGCTGCGGCTCCATAAGCGTAATGAGATATAATAATAATAATCTCTTTCAATGACAATGGTACGGTGGCGTTTGGTCAAAACAGCTGTGGTTGAAGTTTTGGCTGGTGGAATGGCAGAGGATTTGACTGGGGCTGCTCTGGTAGCTCTTTGGGCCCAGGTTTGTTGTTGTGGGGGGCCGGGTAAGGTGGTTTGTTGTGGTGGGGGGGGTTGCTGGTGGTGGAGTTGGTACTGCAGGTGTTCAACCTGAGAGGTGAGGTGCGCAACTTGGCCTTGAAGTGTTTGGATGTCTGTAATATGGCGGTTTTCAACCATCATGAGGTGTTTCTGCGGGGCTTGGAAGCCATCTTCAAGGTGTTGAGTGCGAAGTAAGACGCCAAGGTTGGTGTTGGAAATGCCTTCAGCCAAAGGCCTTGGTGAAAACGTAGGGATGGAAGGATGATCTTCTGTAGAGGTGGTAGAGGCAGGAGCAGGCACAGTCTGCACTGGAGAGCCTAGTTCTTCCTCCGTGCGGGTGTCCTCAGGTGAGGCTGGGTTGGGAGGCGGGATGGGTGGGTTGAAGGGGGTTGCAAAAGGGTTTGCACCACCCCTCCCTCTGCCCCTACGTCTATTAGATATCAGAGGGTTGGGAAATGGGACTCAGTTGATAAAGGTGATAAAACACAAATGAGGGGGGATGATTTGTAGTTGAAAAGTCTTTAAAGTGAAAGGGTGAAGAGGTGAGGAATGGTTGTAAACCAATGAGGTGGAAGCTCGGCAAGAAATTTGGTGTGGTTTTTTGTTTCGCTGTGGTTGTAACGGCAACCGAGTCCCTAATAATAATATAGCTACTATGGAGAAGGATGGCTGCAGTCCGACTGGCGTGCTCCTCCCCCGCCTACAACCCGGAGTCAGCCAGGCTCCCCCCGGACTTCCCTTCCTACACCTCGCACTCCGACAGGACCCGACATCGAAGGCTCCTAAAGGGCAGGAAACGAAACCACATCGCCCTGGGCTGGGGCCAGTACAAGGCCGAACAACGCATGAGAAGACACCTAGCAATAGATGTACTAGCACACCTGCTCCTGCCTATGATGCGGAGGGACGCCCCCCTCCCTACTGCCTACCCAACTCCCGAGCCGAGACTTACACTGATGCCCGCGACAAACTCCAGCTAGAAATCCGTGAAGGCCTCCCTTAGAGGAAGGCTCCTGGCTGACTGAATAAGTCTTGCCCCACCTCCACGCTACTACCACTACAAACCCACACTCAAGCCCCATCTCTTCATGGGGCTAGATCGCTTCACAGCTGGGCGTATACACCAGGGACGATCTGGGAAACGCTATCCAGCCGCACACCACTCATGGAAAGACCTAGAATCCTCCCCGCTCTCTATCTTTTGCGAGGAGGATGATGAGACATTCGCCCATGCTATCCTTCACTGCGCGGCGAAACCTGACAAAAGATCACTCTACCTTCATGAGGTGTCCGACGTCGGCCAAGGCTTGCCTGTTTGGTCCTCACTCCCTGCCATCATCGGCCTCCCAACTACATCCGGACGACTGGTACCGGATTCCCACCCCCCATGCCGCCAATATGGCCCCTCTTGCTGCCAAGGGAAGGCTCCCCCTCCTCTGCTGCTCTGCTTTAATTTTTATACTTGTTTGATGAAGTTTGTTTACTGCTTGTGCGGGATGAATTTGTTGTTTCTTTACTTGTTGGAGTGGTCACCGTGGGAGGCGCTTATGACGAATTTGTCAATTTGGAGATTTGCGCCAATGGTTTCTTTTGTTTGTTTGTTTGGAATTAAGGTTTTCTTTTTGCCATAGCTTACGCTGCATGCATGTTCTTGTACCTAACAAGTAATATATGATATAAAAAAAAAAAAGAGAAAAAAAAAAAAAAAAGAAAAAAAGCGAAAAATGTAGCTACTATGGAGCACGCTCCGCGCCCTCTATTCACCTCTCACTTGAAAAATTACCACTTTCGGTCATCCCTAAACTCCTAGTTTTTGGGTGGCAACCAACGCGACACACCAAGTTTTGCCTCTCACTTAGGCTTCAATCTATAAGCGATCCCACTACCCACCACAGTCACAGCCCTGCTATGGCTCAGAACACTGGAAGGGCCTCTCGGCCAGAGTCTCGCGTCTCTGACCGCTCCCACTCATATGCAGGAAGACCTGCTCAAGTCCCAACGGCCCCTGTGCTTGCACCGGCTGCTCCTATCCACCCCTCTCCTCCTCAGCACCCATCATGGTCCTCCTCGGTGGGCCCTCTTGTCCCAACCTGCCCCTGCTCAGGGAAATGTACAACCACACCACCTCAAACCTCGCCACCAACAGGGATGTTTTCCCCTGACTCTGGGACGCTGATCTCAGGAGCTTGTCGGCGGGGGAAGCATCGCTCCTCCCACTTGTAATGGCGGCACTCGAAGGGATAGCAGCACTCCACGCCAGGATCGCCTCCATGGAGTAAAGACTTACCGCCCCCCCGACCCAGAACCAAAGCGATACGGGCCCCGTCCTTGCCTCCATTCAAGCCACAGTGGCTGACCTATCATCCCGAGTTGCAGCCTCTATTTCTGCAAAGACGGCGACACAACACTATGCTCAACCAGCTGGAAAACACGCCAAGCCTTCAGCGAAGAATCCCCCAGTCCAAACCAACCCCCCAGCCAGTCTGGGCGATGATTTCGACTCTGACATCCCCCGTTACGACACCACTACCGAGAAATGGTACGGCGACCCAAGTTCCTATGCTGTCAAATACCCTCGTTCATGCGAGGCTCAGGCTTTCCGGGAGGGGATGTACAGCGCATACACATTCGTCGCTGGCCAGTTGGAGCCATCTCTTAACAAGGCTCTAAGCAAAGCAAACCCCAAACCATCCACCTATGCCCAGGGTGCTGCCCCACAAGTGCGAACTGACGGGAAGAAGCTCAGGAGGTCCAAGGGTGAGAACCAGGCCACGGCCGCCCAAGTCGCAGCATCTAAGGATGCGGGCCCCTCAGTGCGAGGGCCACCCCCACTGCCAGCAGCCGACAGAAGGTTCTTTTCACCAAGGGAGACCCCACTTCCACACCACGACGCACTTCGGATAGCTGCCACAGCCCCGGACATAGCTGCCTAAGTCCTCAAGGAGGCGAATTGCCCACACCCCCTGTGCTTCAGCACCTCTGTCAATGCTAGAGGTGCCCTCACACTTACGTCTCGTTCACTACAGACCCCAGCCACTGCTAATTCCCCCTACTACGAGGCCCTAGCCGCTAGGTTCAACAAGGCCTTCCCGGTTGCGGATCATCCCTTCAAGCCATTTAGGCCGGCACCTAACGAGGTCCAACTCGCCATCCATGGACTCCCGATACCCTTCCTCCGTCAAGACCAGGAAGAGCTCCGCTCGGAACCGGGAAATTCAATCCTGAACGCAACTTGAGTCTCTATCTTTACTGCCAGATACCTGCAGCCCGACCCTGAAACAAGGGCGACTAAAAATTCAACCTCCATTGTTGTATCGGTTCCTCCTGCTGATGTTGTCAAAATAGGAAGGACTATCTATCTCTACTCTAAGCCACGCAAGGTGGACATCTGCCACTCCAAGAGCCGCTAGATGCAGTGTAGGAAGTGCTAGAAGTTCGGACACCCCTCTCCAATGTGCAAGGAAGGGGCCTTAGTCTGCCCGCTCTGCTCAGGATCCCACCCTCGCTCCGCCCATAGATGCACCAACCCGACATGTCCCAAAGATGGACACCTCAAGGCAGTTGCTGCCTGCTGCCCCGCCTCCACCCTCAAATGCCCCAACTGCTCTGGGGACCATTCCGCAGCAAACAAGGACTGCCCTGCCCACCCTAAACCCCCAGCCAGGGATGACCTCCCCCCTCATCGCGATGTGGAAGGCATGGAAACTGACGAAGACAACTCGAGACCTACCACCCCAAAGAACAAACGGAAACAGACTGACAAAGAAGTAGAGGAGACCCCCCGGCCGTCAACTTCCCGCCCCCTCCCAATGGGCCTGTTTAAGGCCCCTATACCCAGACGAGTTGGCCCTCCCCCCTCTTGGGCTGACGCGTTTTCCTCTGAAGACCCCATTACAGGTGCATAAAGGTGTAGGACTATTCCTGCACCTCGCCCACAGGGCCACCTCCCCCATCCTCTCTTAAGGAACTTTTTTTTGTTCAACATAACTGCCTGGGAAGCTGGGATGTGTTTCTTTCTTTGTTTAATAGCTTTCAGTCCCTCAAAGTACCACCACAAATACTACTGCCTCAAGATCCCCCAATTTACCGCAACAGGTTACCTACTTTTGCTTCTTTTAAATCATTTGCCCCCCTATTTAAACAAGGATCACCTCCCAAGGTGGCCACATATGTTTGCATGGACTTTTTGAATGTTTTTGCAGTGCTTCCTTGCTTTTTTGATCGGCTTGATTGCATCGCGATTGATGTTTGTTCCCCCCTGGGGCTATTTGACTTCAAATACTGTAGGTTAAGAGCTTACAACTTATACTCTACGGTCGGCACCTCCTCTAGAAACAGGACGGTCAGCCCAAGTACTTGCTTTCCACGCAATGCCTTCCCTACACTCGTGGCAGGCGATTTCAACATACACTACCCCCAAGCGGACCCGCTAAGGGCCATCTCATCTAACGAATTTTCAACAACCAACCCCTACTTCGAACTGGTGAAAGACCATGATTTTGAACTCTCCAACACCCCAGGGGCCTTCACAAGGTACCCCTTTGACAATACCACAAGACCTGGGGTCATTGACCTGGCCTTCACGAACGCCCCACTTACCCGTTTTCTTCACTCTTGGTCCACATCGCTACCAGAAACCGGATCGGATCACCTACCCATATCAATAACGTTAACAGCCCCTCTCCTCCGTTCACCGCCTCCAATGCCCTACTGGGATAAAACAGACTGGACGGCCATTGAAGGAAAACTGAAATCGACAACGGTTCCACTCCCCCCTCCGAACCCTACCGATCTAGACCTAGACAACTGGCTAGAGAGGCATCTGCTCTCCCTCAAAACCCTCCTCAAGACATCCACCCCATCCAAAAGGGTAAATATTCACGCGAAACCGTGGTGGAGAATGGAAATTACGCACCTAAGGCAAGCTCACCACTGCGTTGGAAAGGAACATTAACAAGATCCCACCCCTGAATCCCTGAAGGAGCTCAAGTCCCACCGAAACCGCTACTTTAAAGCGCTTAAGAAAGCTGAAGCGTCTTACTGGAAAGAATTCCTGGCTGGGGTGACACCCCAGACGGTCTGGAAAGCTAAGAAGGCAGCTATAGGCAGAGGGGAAGACAGGTTTCACGAGCTTCCCGAAGCCACCACCCCAACACAGATCAACACCGCCCTACTGGAATATTTTTTCCCCCCAAAACCACCAATACCGACAGTTGCCTACCCCCGCTTCGACCCGGAACACCCCCCGCTTACACCAGCAGAAATCTCAACAGCCCTCGCCAAGTCGTCAAACACCTCAGCCCCTGGACCGGACCAGATACCGTATGGGGTCTGGAAGAAAGTTGACACAACCAACCCAGCTCTACTGACGACCCACTTGGCCCCCCTCCTTGCCTATGGACACCACCCAAAAAGTCTCAAAATGGCTAATGGGGTAGTGCTCCCTAAACCCGGTAAGCCGGACTACTCAACTCCCTCTTCCTTCCGAATAATAGTCCTACTTGAGACTATCTCGAAAATACTGGAAAGGATAGTCGCTACCAGACTCTCCCTCATAGCCCAAGAAGTGGGCCTACTGAACCCCAATCAATGCGGCTCCCTTGCTGCCCTTTCTACCTTTGATGCATCGGCCGCTCTGACCCATGAAGTCAGGGCTAGGCAGAACCCCTCCTTCAAAGCCTCCTCCCTGTTCCAGGACATAAAATGGGGCTTCGACAATGTTTCCTCTACTACCCACACTGCAAAGCTAAGGGCCAAAGGTACCCCAAAGTATTTGATCGCCTGGGTTCGTTCCGTCCTCTCTGACCGCTCTTGCCGCCTGTTATTTCAAGGGGCACCTGGAGTGTTTGCCACATTTCAGGTTGGCACACCCCAAGGCTCCCCTGTTTCTCCTTTATTGTTTTTGATTTATGTTTCTGAATTGCATATTTCTATACCCCGTGGCGGAATTCTTTCCTATATTGATGATTTTTCAATTACGGTTTCTACTACTTCTTATAGGGGGAATATTAGGTATCTTCAATATGTTTTTTCTTTGCTTCAGAGCAGGGCAGCGAAGATTGGAGTTTCCTTTTTGATCCCTAAGACGGAACTAATGCACTGGAGGACACCTAAAGACAGGTCACCGGTCTCTAAACTACCCATAGCCCTGAATGGCTCTCTGTTCGCACCCTCCTCCTGCCTGAGGGGGCTGGGATACTGGTTCACCCCGACATTGGAAACCACTACACACTTCGCCAAGCGACTCACCCTGGCCTCGGGAGCTTTCACGGCTATCAGAAGGCTCGGCCCACCTGGTATTGGAATTCCACCTCACACGTGCGGAAGGCTAGCGATCGGCCTGGTCCTCCCCATCCTGACGTACAGAGCAGACCTCTACACTCCCACGCTCGCAACTCTGGATAAGATATCTGTCCTGTGGAATAGAGTGTTACGCTGGGTCAGTAACTGCTTCACATCTACCCCCATCACTATCCTTACAGTGGAAGTATGCCTTCCTCCACTCGATCTGCTTATACCTCATCGCAGAAGCATGGCGGTACTCAGACTGGCCTGCTCCTCCCCTGCCTACAACCCAGCGTCAAGACTCCGTTGCCGTTACAACCACAGCGAAAGAAAAAACCACACCAAATTTCTTGCCGAGCTTTCACCTCATTGGTTGACAACCATTCCTCACCTCTTCACCCCTTCACTTTAAAGACTTTTCAACCACAAATCATCCCCCCTCATTTGTGTTTTATCACCTTTATCAACTGAGTCCTATTACCCAACCCTCTGATGTCTAATAGACGTAGGGGCAGAGGGAGGGGTGGTGCAAACCCCTTTGCAGCCCCCTTCAACCCACCAATCCCACCTCCCAACCCAGCCTCGCCTGAGGACACACGCATGGAAGAAGACCCAGGCTCCCCAGTCCAGACTGTGCCTGCTCCCGCCTCTACCACTTCTACAGAAGAATACCCTGCTATCCCTACATTTTCACCAAGACCTTTGGCTGAAGGCATCTCCAACACCAACCTTGGCATTTCACTTCGCACTCTACATCTTGAAGAAGGCTTCCAGGCCTTGCAGAAACACCACATGGTGATTCAAAAACGCAATATTACAGATGTCCAAACACTTCAAGATCAAGTTGCGCACCTCACCTCCCAAGTTGAACACCTGCAGTACCAGCTTCTCCACCAACAACCCCACCCACAACAACAAACTACCTTGCACGCTCCACCACCACAACAAACCTGGGCCCAAAAAGCTGCCAGAGCAGTCCCAGCCAAACCCTCTACTACACCACCAGCAAAAACTTCCACCACAGCTGTTTTGACTAAACGCGACCGTACCATTGTCATTGAAAGAGATGGCTCCATCCTACCTGATACCACCAACCCCCTCACCATCCGGGATGCAATCAACCATGCAATAAAGAAACCTCTTATTGCAACAATCGAATGCACCCCCCACCACCATGTCCTGCTCCTTACCAAGGATAACATAGCTGCCACCTCTGTCCTCAAAGCGCATCGCTCTGCCATTGAGGAAGCAATCAGAGCCACCATCCCAGCAGCCATTGGCCTCAGAAAAGACGAAATCTGGCAGAAGGTCATCCTCCACGGCGTCCCCACTTCCTCCACCTTCTCCACCATTCAGTCTGAAATTGAAGAGTTCAACCCAGGCACCCACCTCCCGCGCCCTCCTAGATGGCTCACCACCCCAGCCCAAAGTCAGGACAAAGAAGCATCAGCTATGGTCCTCACTATTGCCGGCAAAGACTCCACAGACAAAGCCCTCAGCAGAGGCCGCTCACTACTTGGGAAGAAGTTCAAAGTGCAACGCTACTGGTCCTTTGGGCCTGACACCCAATGCACCAAATGCCTGGCCTTTGGCCACCACCCCTCTCAGTGTACCAGTACCCAGCATTGCAACATCTGCTCCATGGAACATCCAGCACACCTCCACACCTGCGGCAGATCAGATTGCCCTACCAAGGGCAAAGCATGTTTGCACACCACAATCAAATGCCTCAACTGTGGCGACTCCCACCAGGCTAATTCCAAGGAATGTCCCACATACCTCAAGGCACACCAAGCGGCAACTAAGCGAAGGAACAGGGCTGTTTAGGGATAGTACTTTTGTTTCCTATATTTGTTAGGCATCTGGCGGCTTGTAGGATTTCCTTTTTGTCATTATGGCTCATGAGCTGGCCCACGCGAACGTTGCTGCCTTTCTATATGAGACGGGATATCTGACTGGCACCCTTGCGTGGTGTAAATTTTGTATGTTAGTTAGCTTCATAGCCGTCGCGGCTCCATAAGCGTAATGAGATATAATAATAATAATAAACCCGGCGTCAAACCATCCTCCGTCTCCGCTACACCTCCGGTGATTGAAATTTATTTCCTAATTGGGAAAAACTCAACACCACACCAAACTATCACCACTTTTCGGACTGCACCCTCCCCTTGGGGGGGGTGTAGGCTATCACTATTCATCCTTCTGGACTTCAGGTCCAAATCTACTGCCTTCTCCCTTTGAGGATAACCCTCTGGGGATACCCCATCCTCTTCTTCCAGCATCTCACGATGCTGGGTACCTCCCTTACCCCGCTTTTGCTAGGCCTCGCTTAGCATCAACACGATCGGGTTTCCCTCTTTTCATCTCAACAGACAGCTGGGACAACGGTTTGCGGTACGCGATTACGATGGATTCCTGTATCCCTCCCCTAAAGAAACTGTGGAGTTGTGTCAGGTCTCCTCAACAGGCCACGGTCGATTTCGCTATTCCCCTTCCTCACTCATTGCTTCAGCAGGTGGTATCCCATCCACTACCGTGACACTATCTCTCGTAGAACAAGGGACTACATGAGAGACGTGGTAAAACTGCTGGCTTTATTTGGGGCTTGCTGGGGGCCGCCTAGTAAGACACGAACACGATTCTGACAGTTGTTTTGTCACTTGGGTCTACCCCTCCCCCATACTTCCTCGGTGCGATCGGCTGGCACCCTACTGCTAACACAGGCTGGCACCCTACTGCTACCGCCCCACCTTAGCTGGCACCTTACTGCCGTCTATACTTCCTGCTGGTCTCTTACTACCACCTCTTCCTGGTCAGCACTCCGTCTGCTGGCCCCCCCACCCGGTCTGGTTTTCCGGCGGACCTCTGGGGTTCTTGGGCCCTGCCACATGCCTTCCTTCGGCTTCGGTTGGGTTTCTCCTGCTTTTGTTTCCCTTGCCCCTGTTGCCAAGTCTATCGGACGTAGGGTAAATTCGCCCGCTTAGCGCACAGGGCCGGTTGTATGATAGCAACCTCAGTATATCTGACTAGCTTAGGCCATATGGTGTTCCTTCGGGTTCGGTTTATGGGTTTTCATTAGTTTGGGGTTTCTTTCTGTTGTTTTACTTGGTTTACTGTTGGGGTTTGGGATTTCTCTTATGTCGCGCGTCTGGGGAGGCTTATTGGTTCGTGTATACTGTAGCGGTTGTGGTTAGGGGGAGTTTTTTACACCGACTGGCCTTGTAGTTAGGCGGTTTTTCTTCCGCCTTGCTGAGCCGGGGCAGGGGAGGAGGTTTAGGTCTACATAGCTTGCGCTGACGTGACGTTGTTCCTTAATACTAAATAAAAACGTATTCAAAAAAAAAAAAAGAAAAAAAAAAGAGAAAAACACGCGGTGTCAAACCAACTCTCCGCGCCCTCTATTCACCTCTCGCTTGAAAAATTACCGCATTCGGTCATCCGTAAACTACAGGTTTTTGGGTGGCAAGCAGCTCGATACCCCAATTTTGGCCTCTCGCTTAGGCTTCAATCTATAAGCGACCCTACCCCGCTTCTGACTCATAGCCTCAGCTATGACCCACAACACTGGAAGGGCCTCATACCCGCAATCCCACGCTTCTGATCGCTCTCACCCCTATGCAGGGAGATCTGCTCAGGTCCCAACCGCTCCTGCCCTGGCCCCGGCTGCCCTAATCCACTCCTCCCCCCCCCTAAACCCAACACGGTCTCCCAGACTCCGTTGCCATTACAACCACAGCGAAAGAAAAAACCAGGCCAAATTTCTTGCCGAGCTTCCACCTCATTGGTTGACAACCATTCCTCACCGCTTCACCCCTTCACTTTAAAGACTTTTCAACCACAAATCATCCCCCCTCATTTGTGTTTTATCACCTTTATCAACTGAGTCCGGTTTCCCAACCCTCTGATGTCTAATAGATGTAGGGCCAGAGGGAGGGGTGGTGCAAACCCCTTTGCAGCCCCCTTCAACCCACCCATCCCACCTCCCAACCCAGCCTCGCCTGAGGACACACGCATGGAAGAAGACCCAGGCTCCCCAGTCCAGACTGTGCCTGCTCCCGCCTCTACCACATCTACAGAAGAATACCCTGCTATCCCTACATTTTCACCAAGACCTTTGGCTGAAGGCATCTCCAACACCAACCTTGGCATTTCACTTCGCACTCTACATCTTGAAGAAGGCTTCCAGGCCTTGCAGAAACACCACATGGTGATTCAAAAACGCAATATTACAGATGTCCAAACACTTCAAGATCAAGTTGCGCACCTCACCTCCCAAGTTGAACACCTGCAGTACCAGCTTCTCCACCAACAACCCCACCCACAACAACAAACTACCTTGCACGCTCCACCACCACAACAAACCTGGGCCCAAAAAGCTGCCAGAGCAGTCCCAGCCAAACCCTCTACTACACCACCAGCAAAAACTTCCACCACAGCTGTTTTGACTAAACGCGACCGTACCATTGTCATTGAAAGAGATGGCTCCATCCTACCTGATACCACCAACCCCCTCACCATCCGGGATGCAATCAACCATGCAATAAAGAAACCTCTTATTGCAACAATCGAATGCACCCCCCACCACCATGTCCTGCTCCTTACCAAGGATAACATAGCTGCCACCTCTGTCCTCAAAGCGCATCGCTCTGCCATTGAGGAAGCAATCAGAGCCACCATCCCAGCAGCCATTGGCCTCAGAAAAGACGAAATCTGGCACAAGGTCATCATCCTCCACGGCGTCCCCACTTCCTCCACCTTCTCCACCATTCAGTCTGAAATTGAAGAGTTCAACCCAGGCACCCACCTCCCGCGCCCTCCTAGATGGCTCACCACCCCAGCCCAAAGTCAGGACAAAGAAGCATCAGCTATGGTCCTCACTATTGCCGGCAAAGACTCCACAGACAAAGCCCTCAGCAGAGGCCGCTCACTACTTGGGAAGAAGTTCAAAGTGCAACGCTACTGGTCCTTTGGGCCTGACACCCAATGCACCAAATGCCTGGCCTTTGGCCACCACCCCTCTCAGTGTACCAGTACCCAGCATTGCAACATCTGCTCCATGGAACATCCAGCACACCTCCACACCTGCGGCAGATCAGATTGCCCTACCAAGGGCAAAGCATGTTTGCACACCACAATCAAATGCCTCAACTGTGGCGACTCCCACCAGGCTAATTCCAAGGAATGTCCCACATACCTCAAGGCACACCAAGCGGCAACTAAGCGAAGGAACAGGGCTGTTTAGGGATAGTACTTTTGTTTCCTATATTTGTTAGGCATCTGGCGGCTTGTAGGATTTCCTTTTTGTCATTATGGCTCATGAGCTGGCCCACGCGAACGTTGCTGCCTTTCTATATGAGACGGGATATCTGACTGGCACCCTTGCGTGGTGTAAATTTTGTATGTTAGTTAGCTTCATAGCCGTCGCGGCTCCATAAGCGTAATGAGATATAATAATAATAATAAACCCGGCGTCAAACCATCCTCCGTCTCCGCTACACCTCCGGTGATTGAAATTTATTTCCTACTTGGGACAAACTCAACACCACACCAAACTATCACCACTTTTCGGTCTGCACCCTCCCCTTGGGGGGGGTGTAGGCTATCACTATTCATCCTTCTGGACTTCCGGTCCACGTCTACTGCCTTCTCCCTTTGAGGCTTGCCCTCTGGGGATACCCCATCCTCTTCTTCCAGCATCTCACGATGCTGGGTACCTCCCTTACCCCGCTTTTGCTAGGCCTCGCTTAGCATCAACACGATCGGGTTTCCCTCTTTTCATCTCAACAGACAGCTGGGACAACGGTTTGCGGTACGCGATTACGATGGATTCCTGTATCCCTCCCCTAAAGAAACTGTGGAGTTGTGTCAGGTCTCCTCAACAGGCCACGGTCGATTTCGCTATTCCCCTTCCTCACTCATNGCACCCTTGCGTGGTGTACTTTTTGTATGTTAGTTAGCTTCATAGCCGCTGCGGCTCCATAAGCGTAATGAGATATAATAATAATAATAATAATAACACGGTCCTCCTCTGTTGGCCCCCTTGACCCAAACCTACCCCTCCTAAGGGAAATGTACAACCACACCACCTCCAACCTTGCAACAAACAGAGACGTCATCCCGCGGCTCTGGGACGCAGATCTCTGAAGCCTGACGGCGGGTGAAGCATCCATTTTACCCCTAATAATGACAGCCCTAGAGGGAATAGCAGCCCTCCATGCGACAATAGGCTCCATAGAGAGCAAGCTCACAGCTCCTTTGCAACAATACCAGCCAAACACCGGCCCCTCACTCGCCTCCATCCAGGCCACTGTGGCTGCTCTATCATCTCGCGTGGCAGCCTCGCTCTCAGCGAAGGCTACCCCAACGCCTCACCAGACCCAGACAGGAAAACAACAACCACAACACCATACCGGTAGAAACCCCACCGCCCCAGCGGCTCCGACAGCCAATCAATAGAACGACTTCGACTCCGACATACCTCACTATGACACCGGCACCGACAAGTGGTATGGTGACCCAAATGCCTACGCAGTCAAATACCCGCGGTCCTGGGAGGCTCAGGCCTTCCGCGGTGGGAAATACGATACCTACTGATTTACCCCTGGTCACCTTGCACCGTCACTCAACAAGGCCCTGAGCAAAGCCAAAAACAATCCGTCAACCTATGCCCAGGCTGCAGCTCCACAGGAGCGGGCTGGGGGAAGAAAGTCTAAAAAAACGAAGGTTGAAGAGAAAGCCTCTGCCTCGGCAGCCCTAGTCGCAGCGTCAAGGGATTCGGGCCCCTCGGTCAAGGGACCGCCCCCCCTACCAGCAGCCGACAAAAGGTTCTTCTTACCCAGTGAGACTCCCCTCCCCCATCAAGATGCACGGAGGATAGCTGCAACAGCCCCCGACATTGTAGCCCAAGTACTCAAAGAGGCGAACTGCCCACATCCACTAAGCTTCCGCACCTCTGTCAATACCAGGGGTGCCCTAACTCTAACAACCCGTTCCCTGCAGACTCCGGCTACTGCCTACTCCCCGTACTACGACGCGCTGGCAGCAAGATTTAACAAGGCATTCCCGGTTGGGGACAATCCTTTTAGGCCATTCAGACCAGCCCCCAACGAGGTCCAACTCGCCATACACGGCCTACCAATTTCCTTCCTCCCACAAGACCTGGAGGAGCTCCGTTCCGAGCTGGGAAACTCAATCTTAAACTCGGCATGAGTGACAATCTTCTCCGCACAATATCTTCAACCAAACCCTGAAATAAGGGCAATAAAGAATTCTACCTCCATTGTCGTCTCGGTCCCCCCTGCTGACATTCTGAAGATAGGAAAGACCATCTACCTGTACTCCAAGCCACGCAAAGTCGACATATGCCACTCTAAGAGTCGCTATATGCAATGCCAGAAATGCTGGAAATTTGTACACCCCTCACCGATGTGTAAAGAAACCGCCTCAGTCTGCCCACTCTGCTCGGGGTCCTACCCTCGATCGGCTCACAGGTGTACAAACCCGACGTTCCCAAAAGAAGGCCACCTGAAGGCTGTGGCTACCTGCTGCCCAGCCTCGCTGCTGAAATGCCACAACTGCTCTGGGGACCACTCCGCAACAAACAATGACTACCCCTCCCGGCCCAAACCCCCAACCAAGGACGACCTTCCCCCTCAACAGGAAGAAGGAGGAATGGACACAGATGAAGACACCTCAAGACCCGCCACACCCAAGGGTAAAGGCAAACAAACTGACACCAGCGTAGAAGAGACTCCCCGTCAGTCGACCTCCCGGGCCCTCCCAATGAGCCTTTTCAAGGCACCGATACCTTGACGAGTTGGCCCTCCCCCCACGTGGGCTGATCCGTTCTCCTCAGAAGACCCCACCACAGGTGCATAAAGGTGGAGGACTCTACCTGCACCTCGCCCTTAGGGCCGCCTCCCCCGCCCCTCCTTAAGCAACTTTTCTTTGTTCAACATAACTGTCTGGGAAGCTGGGATGTGTTTCTTTCATTGTTTAATAGCTTTCACAGTTTGAAAGCTCCCCCACAAATTATACAGCTGCAAGACCCCCCCATTTACCGCAACTGGCTTCCTATTGTTGCTGCCTTTAAAACATTTGCTCCTCTGTTTAAGCAAGGCACTCCCCCCAAGGTGGCCACCTATGTTTACACGGAATTTTTGAATGCGTTTGCAGTACTACCTTGTTTTTTTGACAGGCCAGATTTCATGGCACTTGATATTTTTTCCCCCTCAGGGCTCTTTGACACGTATCATTCTAGATTTAGGGCCTACAACCTGTACTCAACGGTCGGCACTTCCTCTGGGAATAGAACCGTCAGCCCGGCTGTATCCTTCCCACAAAACTCCTTCCAGACGCTCGTGGCTGGGGACTTCATCATCCACCAGCCGCAATCTGATCCCCTGTGAACTATCTCCTCAAACGAATTCTCCTCGTCCAATCCGTACTTTGAACAAGCACAGGACAACGGCTTGGAGCTCTGCAACACTCCGGGAGCTTACACCAGGTTCCCATTCGACCAAGACACAAGACCAGGGGTTATCGACCTGGCCTTTACCAACACCCGCCTTACCCGCTTTCTACACTCCTGGTCGACCCGCCTACCAGCAACAGGGTCAGACCACCTCCTGATCTCAATAGTATTCACAGCACCTCTTCTGAAAACACCACCGCCTACCCCGTATTGGGACAAGACAGACTGGGCGGTGGCTACAGAAAGAATAAAAGACTTGACATTCCCACCACCACCCCTCTACCCAACCGACCTCGAGCTCGACAGCTGGCTAGAGAGACACATGCTAACACTGACAACGATACTAAAAGCCTGCACCCCAACCAAGAGGGTCTCCATCCACTCCAAGCCATGGTGGGACAAGACGATAACCCACCTAAGGCAGGCCCATCTCAGAGCCTCAAGGGAACACAGAAAAGACCCGACTTCAGGATCCCTGAGCGAACTAAAATCCCACCGTAACCGATACTTCAAGGCGATTAAGAAAGCCAAAGCCAACTACTGGAAAGAGTTCCTAGCCGGAGTGACACCACAGTCAGTGTGAAAAGCCAAGAAGGCGGCTATGGGGAGGGAGGAGGAGAGATTCCCTGACCTGCCTGGAGCGGACTCACCAAACAAAATCAATGCAGCTCTACTGGACCACTTCTTCCCGCCAAAACCACCAGCACAAGCGGTAGCATACCCCCGCTGCGACCCGGAACACCCACCTCTTGCTCCCGAGGAGATCTCCTCTGTTCTAGCCAGATCCTCTAATACCTCTGCACCGGGCCCAGACCAAATCCCATATGGAGTCTGGAAGAAGGTCCATGCAACGAACCCGTCAGTGCTAACGTCCCTGCTTGCCCCCCTTCTCGCCTACGGACATCACCCTAAAAGCCTTAAAATGGCAAAAGGGGTGGTCCTGCCTAAGCCAGGAAAGTCAGACTACTCTACCCGCGCCTCGTTTCGAATTATTGTTCTACTCGAAACCTTCTCAAAAGTATTGGAAAGGATAGTGGCAACCCGCCTCGCGCTGATAGCCCGCGAGCTAGGGCTCCTGAACCCTAACCGATGCGGCTCTCTGGCCGGACTCTCAACCTTAGATGCCATGGCAGCCCTGACCCAAGAAGTCAAGGCAAGACAAAACCCCTCCTCCAAGGTTTCCTCCTTGTTTCTGGACATCAAGGGAGGATTCGACAATGTTTCCTCCAGCTGCTTAATTGCCAAACTCAGGTCCAAAGGTACACCCAGATACCTAGTAGCCTGGGTCAGATCTTTTCTCACAGACCGATCCTGCCGATTGATGTTCCAGGGAGCCCCTGGGATTTTCTCCTCAGTTCAAGTGGGAACGCCTCAAGGGTCCCCTGTTTCTCCTTTGTTGTTTGTGGTTTATGTTTCTGAATTACATGTTTCTATACCCCGAGTCGTGATTTTTTCCTATGTTGATGATTTTTCAATTACGGTTTCTACTACTTCTTACAGGGGGAATATTAGGTACCTTCAATTTGTTTTTTCCTTACTTCAGAGCAGGGCAGCGAAAATTGGAGTTTCCTTTTCTATCCCCAAAACCGAACTGATCCACTGGAGGACCCCAAAGGACAGGTCCCAGGTCTCCAACCAACCCATATCTCTCATTGTCTCGGTGTTTACACCCTCCTCCTCACTAAGGTGGCTAGGATACTGGTTCACCCCCACCCTCGAGACAACCACCCAGTTTATCAAACGCCTAACATTGGCCTCAGGGGCTTTCTCGGCCATTAGGCGACTTGCGCCTCCCGGAATAGGGATGCCACCATACATGTGCCGTAGACTCGCGATGGGCCTCATCCTTCCTATCCTCACGTACAGGGTTGACCTCCTCACACCTACGCTGGCCACGGCGGACAAGATGTCTGTCCTGTGGAACCAAGTCATGAGATGGGTCACAAACTGCTTCAGCTCGACACCAACAACCATTCTGGCCATCGAAGCCTGCCTCCCACCCCTCGATCTCCTGATCCCCCACCGCAGAAGGATGGTGGCGCTACGGCTAGCATGCTCCTCTCCTGCTTACAACCCGGCATCAGCCAGGCTTCCCCCGGACTTCCCCTCCTATATCTCCCACCTGGACAGGTCCGACTACCGGAACCTGTTAAAAGGAAGGAAACAAAACTACATCCCTCTGGGTTGGCGCCAATACAAGGCAGAACAACCGATGAGGAGGCACCTGGCCATCGATTCGTTGGCCCACCTGCTGCTGCCTGTAATAGAGCAGACCACATCCTTCCCACCTGCATACCCGGCCCTAGAGCCAGGGCTGTCCATACTACCCCCCAACCCATCACGCTACAAGTCGCTCAAAGCCTCTCTAAGGGCGAAGCTCCTTGAGGACTGGACACACCCGGCACCCCCCACTCGCTACTACCCATATAAAGCCACGCTGAGGCCCCATGCCTTCATGGGGCTGGACCGATTTATAGGGGGGCGGATACACCAAGGAAGGGCTGCGAAGAGCTCCCTAGCCGCTCACCACTCCTGGGAGGACCCTGATTCCTCCCCCACATGCACCTAGTGCGAAGAAGGAGAAGAGACATTCGCCCACGCAATCCTCCAATGCCCCGCAAAGGCCGACAAAAGGGAGCTCTACCTCCATGGAGTCTCAGACGTTGGCCAAAGCTCACCTATTTGGTCCTCGCTTCCCGCCGTCATAGGCCTAGCCAACTACATCCGCACCACAGGGACTGGATTCCCACCACCGATGCCGCTGATCAGGCAACTCTCACCCCCACAGGAGGGGCCCCCTCCCCCCGCCACCCTGCTTTGAGTTACTACGTGTTAGTGATGCATTTTTTTTGCGAAATTGCGATGGAAGTTAATTGAGTTTCTTTACTAGCTTGATTGGTCACCGTTTGAGGTGCTTGCGACGGATTTGTTGGTTTTGGAGATTTGTGCCACTGGTTTCTTTTGTTTGTTTGTTTGGAATTAAGGTTTTCTTTTTGCCATAGCTTACGCTGCATGCACGTTCTTGTACCTAACAAGTAATATATGATATAAAAAAAAAAAGAAAAAAAAGAAAAAAAAAGGAAAAAACAAAAAGAAGAAAAGAAAAAAACCCGGTGTCAAACCACGTCCTCCTAACCACCCCCCCATACCTTATCTCCACAACCACATACCCTCCATTTTCCTATTCACAGATTCCTGTTAAATAAATCACTTTAAACACTTTACCAAATTTTCAGATCAAAATTCCCACTATTACCCCTTTCTTGGCACACATCTTTGATTTTACCCCTATTTTTACCCCTGAAAACCATATCTCCTGCCACTACGACAACAGTTTTTGAGCTCCTGCTCTGAGATTTTGACAGGACTTTCCTGGAGCTATTCCAGATATCCTGTTAAAATTTCAGCTAAGTTTCTTTTCATTTCCTTGTTCTACTCTTATTTGTTTTATTTTTCTTCTTGTTTGTTTGTGTTTTGTTCTGTTGCCTTCTTTACCTTTTGTTTCCTTTGGTTGCTCTGCCAACTCTTATCTACTTTCCTTATCATTCCCTCACTACTCCTCTTAGTAAAAGGGACTTAGAGAAAAATTTCGCATTTTTGAAGCACGCATGCCTATTCATCATACCCACCACAGGACTACCTATATTCAAATTCCCTTGACTGGTAGCAGTAGTCCTTTGAACTCTACTCTAGGATCTGATCCCCATACCCCACCTGGCAGAAATCCCCCCATGCCTGATCTTACTATTCCACCACAGAAGACTCACTCCAGAGACAGATATCATAACCCTCCTTCCTTATCTTCTAGCTTCTTGCAAGATATCTGTACTTCTACTCCCCCTCCTCCTACCTCTGTCCAAAGACCACCTCCCTCTGCTTCTGCCTCCTCTGACATGGACTATACCTTTTCCTTTCCCCCTGCCCCTAATACTTCAACATCTAAACTTCCTTGCTTGGAACAATTTCTAAATCACTTGGTAGAACAGATTAGGGATGTCCAGCCTGCCTACCCTCAAACTCAACAGGAATTCCTCTCTCAGCTTCTTAATAACATTAGCAGCTACTCTAACATTGTCCTACCAGTTATACCTCCACAAATCCCTTCTGACATAGAATCTAGACTGACTAAATAGGAAAAAACACTTGAACATATACTAACCACCTTAGATAAACTCACTACTCCTGCTCTTGTATCAAGACATGACCCACTGACTACTCCCACCACCACTACCCCTATCCTCCAACCTACTAAAAAGACTTGGACTAACATTGTTGAACAGGCAACCCTATCTACACCCACTGCTTCTACTACCAAAGCCTCAAAAAAGCGCCCAGAACACATCCCAGAGCCTGAGAGGACCCTGATCCTCGGGCCAAGCAGTCCTCCTACAAACTTTAACCCCCTCCTGATCAGAGAGTCCATCAATACTGCCTTGGTTAATGCCAAACTGAATATTTCTATTGTTCTTGTTAGACTTTCAGTCAACAACAACATAGTAATTGAGGTGAAGCATGGTCACACTGCAGCTGAGCTCAAAGAGAAGGAAAGTGTGTGGAGTCACCTGGTGCCTGGCCTACAAGAGGTTATTGTTAGGGAAAGATGGTATAAGCTTGTTGCCCATTCTGTTTCTACTGACTTGATTGTGGCAGACAGTGAGGAGAAGCAGATGGAGGCATTCCAGGAAGACATAGAATCCTACAACCATGAGATTCAGCTTGCTGCCCCTCCCAGATGGCTGACAAAACCTGAGTCCAGAGTAGGAAAGTTGCACTCCTCCCTTGTTCTTTCCTTTAAAACTCAAAGAGAATTGAAGCATGCACTGAGAAACAGACTGGTGATAGCAGGAACAGCTGTGAAAACTTCAGAATTTGTTGACATCAGACCTACCACCCAGTGCAGAAACTGTCAGAGGTTTGGCCACCACCAGAGAACATGCAGGCACCCTACTATATGTCAAGTCTGTGCTGGTCAACATTCTACAAACCTACACCAATGCTCAACTTGCAAGACTACCAAGGAATGTTCCCATGCCCAGTTCAAGTGTGCTAACTAAACTCCGATGCCGTTTCAACCAGAGGGAAAGAAAAAACCAGACCAAATTTTTCGCCGAGCCACCACCTGATTGGTCTACAGCCAATTCTCACCACCTCCCCTTCCACTTTAAAGACTTTTTACGGACAAATTAACCTTTATTATTTGTTTTCCACCACCTTTATCAACTGAGTCGCCCTTTCCATCACCTTTGATGTCTTCCAAACGCAAAGGCAAAGGTAAGGGGGCTGCAAATCCACTTGCACCACCTTTTCACCCCACCTCTTCCCCGAACCCAGCCTCGCCTGAGGACACTCAGATGGCTGAGGATACTCCATCACCTGTCCACACAGTCGGCACTGCAATCCACCTCTCAGAAGAGGAGGACACAGCATCTGATTCCATCACCACTCATGTCATCCAACTCAGAAACGATCTCAACGCCATGATAGCCGGATACAAGGTTATGCAAGTCACCAATACTGCCTTGGAGAAATACCTCCGTGTTGTCCAGGACCGCCACATCCAAGATACTGAAGAGTTGAAAGCTATAGTCACCAATCTCACCAACCAAGTTGCGCATCTTCAGTCCCAACAACTTATACTACAACCATCTACCACCCACCAATCTACCATACCTCCACCTCCTACCACGCAAACCTGGGCCCAGAAAGCTTGCAAAGCACTCCCAGTAAAGCCTACAACACCCTCACCAAAGAAAACCAGCCTCTCATCTCTCCTCACAAAACGCGACCATACGATTGTTGTTGAAAGAGATGGAACTACACTGCCAGAAGACACAAATCACCTTGCCATACGCGATGCTGTTAACTCAGCCATCAAGAAACAACTGGTATCCAACATAGAATTCACCCCCAACCACAACGTGCTCCTTGTTACAAAAGACAACACACCTGCCTCTACCATACTCAAAAACCACCGCTTCGCCATTGAGGAGGCTATCAGAGCCACCATACCTGCTGCCAACGCCCTCAGAAAGGATGAGGTCTGGCAAAAGGTCATCATCGATGGCATCCCCACCACAGTCACCTTTGCAACTGTTCAGGCTGAGATTGAAACCTTCAACCCAGGCACCCACCTTCCCCGCCCTCCCAGGTGGCTCAACACTGAAGCCCAGCGTCAGAACAAGGCAGCATCAGCGATGGTTCTCACAATTGCCGGCAAAGACTCTACAGAAAAAGCCCTCAGCAGAGGCCTCTCACTCTTTGGCAGGAAACAAAAAGAACAGCATTATCTATCATTTGGTCCTGACACCCAATGCTCCAGATGCCTTGAATTCGGTCACCACCCTTCCCAATGTACCAAAACCCCTCACTGTGCTATCTGTTCTCAGGAACACCCAGCCCACCTACACACTTGCGGCAGATCAGACTGCCCCACCAAAGGCAAGCCGTGCCTCCACACTACTATCCTTTGCCTCAACTGCGGCAACAATCACCTGGCCACCTCTAAGGAGTGTCCAACCTACCTACACGCACACCAGGCAGCAACTGAGCGGAGGGACAGGGCAGCTTAGGTTTTAACTACTTGTATTTCCTTTATTTGATAGCCTTTAGGCGGATAGGGGGATTTCCTTACTTGTTGTTGCTTGCGTTTTTGGCCGTGGGTGCCCATTCAAAAGTTGACACTACCATTTAGGAGATGGGATTTCTGGACGGGCATGTTTGTTGCCTTGATAAGTTGTATGTTAGTGCCGCTTCATAGCCTCTGGCTCCATAAGCGAGACAATGATATATAATAATAATAATAATAACAAGTGTGCTAACATCCTCCGTCTCCGCTACACCTGCGGTGATTGAAATTTGTTTCCTATTCGGGATAGACTCAACACCACACCAAACTAGCACCACTTTTCGGTCTGCACCTTCCACTTGGGGGGGGTGTAGGCTATCTCTATCCATCATTTTAGACTTCGGGCTTGTCTCCCTATCCCTTTCCCTGTGGGTCTACCCCCCTGGGAAACTCTATCCTCCCCTCTGGCATCTCACGATGTCCAGAAACCTCTTTTCCCCGCTTTTGCTCTAGCTTCGCTTAGCATCAGCATGGTCGGCTACAACCCTTTCTTCATCTTGGCAGACGGCTGGGATTACAGTTTGCGGTACGCGATTACGATGGATTCCTGTATCCCTCCTCCTAAAGAAACTGGAGGAGTTGTGTCAGGTTTCCTCAACAGGCCACGGTCGATTTCGCTACCCTCCTTCCTCACTCATTGCTTCAGCTGGTGGTATCCCATCCACTATAGTGACACTATCTCTCTGAGAACAAGGGACTACATGAGAGGCGTGGTAAAACAGCTTGCTTTGCTTGGGGCTTGCTGGAGGCCGCCTAGAAGGACACGTACACGATACCGACACCCTTTTTGTCACTTAGGGATGGATGCCTTGCTCCTACACTCTCCACGGTTGCGATCGGCTGGCACCCTACTGCTACACCACCCCTTGGCTGGCACCCTACTGCTGCCAGAAAGCTTGCATCTTACTACCGTCTTCACTCTTCGCGGGCTTTGCACTCGCACCCCCACCCACGCTGGCACCTTACTGCTACCCTGGCTGGCACCCTACTGCTACCCCCACTTCCCTGGAGTTCCTCCGGCACCAACCCACCCCCAGCTGGCACCTTACTGCTACCTCTCGTCAGGGCTTGAAGGTGGCGGTGCCCCTTCTGTCCAACAGTTCTTCCTATAGGTGAAAAAGGCCGACACCTACCTCCATACCTCCTTGTGAGCCCATACCGGGTGAGGCGCTACCGCCCCAGTTTACATCTTTTGGCTAGTCATCCCTATAAGGGGTGCATTTTGGGATATTAATTGGTTTCTTTTGTGCCTTCGGGCCGAGATTTCCCGTGGGGTTTTTCCTGATGTTTCCTGCTTGTTTCTGGTTAGGCTTCCCTTATTCTCCGAGTTCGCTTGCCAGGTAGGGATAGGTCTGACTGGGGGCGAGATGTGGGGTTGGCTCCATACCAGAGGGGCTTGGGACGGACGGCTTGTACCTGGCGGGGGGAGGGATGTTTGAAATTAAGGGTTTTCTTTTTGCCATAGCTTACGCTGCATGCACGTTCTTGTACCCTAATCAAGTAATATATGATTTAAAAAAAAAAAAAAAAAGAAAAAAAGAAGAAAAAACAAGTAATAAGTGTGCTAACTGACTCCGTTGCCGTTACAACCACAGCGAAAGAAAAAACCAGACCAAATTTCTTGCCCAGCTTCCCCCTCATTGGTTGATAACCATTCCTCACCGCTTCACCACTTCACTTTAAAGACTTTTCAACCACAAATCAACCCCCCTCATTTGTGTTTTATCACCTTTATCAACTGAGTCCGGTTTACCAACCCTCTGATGTCTAATAGACGTAGGGGCAGAGGGATGGGTGGTGCAAACCCCTTTGCAGCCCCCTTCAACCCACCCATCCGACCCCCAATCCAGCCTCGCCTGAGGACACACGCATGGAGGAAGAACCAGGCTCCGCAGTCTAAACTGTGCCTACTCCTGCCTCTACCACCTCTACAGAAGATTCTTTCTCTTCTACCTGACCAATCTTTTCAAAGACTTGAAGCCAAGTTTACTCACACCTCAGCTGAGATCCCCCTCCTTCATTGATGATGTTGCACTTATTGTCACAGGACCTTCTGAAGAGGCCAACTCCAGAGCATTGGAGAGGGCAGCTAAGAAGGCCTGGAGCTGGGCAGCTGACAATGTGGTAGTTTTTGATGACCCCAAGACTGAGCTCATGCACTTCCACAACAAAACCTCTCAGTACACTGCCAATACTCCTGTCACCTTACCCAATGGGACTGTTATCTACCCCACTCAACATCTCAGATGGCTAGGTATCTGGCTGGACAGAAAACTCTCATTCAACTACCATGTTCAACAGAAAGCAGCAGCAGCAACCAGGGCACTCAATATGATCTCCAGACTTTCTAACTCAGAATGGGGCCTGTCAGCAGCAGCAATGAGGCAATTATACTACACTTACATTACCCCTATAGCTGACTTTGGAGCAGAAGTTTGGTGGAAAGGGCAAATTGGATTAGCTAACAGGTTGGAGAAGGTGCAGGCTGAAGCTAACAGGAGAATTCTAGGAGCATTTAGAACTTCTCCTACTGCTGCACTTGAGATTGAAACATCTACCCTTCCTGTTCCACTAAGACTTGACAGACTTTGCAAAAGATATGCTTACAGAGTGTTACAGATGCCCTCAGATCA
>JACCEG010000180.1:207188-222163 GCA_014065205.1 Tuber brumale
GACTCCGTTGCCGTTACAACCACAGCGAAAGAAAAAACCACACCAAATTTCTTGCCGAGCTTCCACCTCATTGGTTGACAACCATTCCTCACCGCTTCACCCTTTCACTTTAAAGACTTTTCAACCACAAATCATCCCCCCTCATCTGTGTTTTATCACCTTTATCAACTGAGTCCCATTTCCCAACCCTCTGATGCCTAATAGACGTAGGGGCAGAGGAAGGGGTGGTGCAAACCCCTTTGCAGCCCCCTTAAACCCACCCATCCCACCTCCCAACACAACCTCGCCTGAGGACACACGCATGGAGGAAGAACCAGGCTCTCCAGTCCAGACTGTGCCTGCCCCTGCCTCTACCACCTCTGCAGAAGATTATCCTTCCATCCCCACGTTTTCACCAAGGCCTTTGGCTGAAGGCATCTCCAACACCAACCCAGGCGTTTTACTGAGTACTAAACACCTTGAAGATGGCTTCCAGGCCCTACAGAAACACCTCCTGGTGATTCAAAACCGCCATATTATAGACGTCCAAACACTTCAAGGACAAGTTGCGCACCTCACCTCTCAGGTTCAACACCTGCAGTACCAACTCCACCACCAACAACCCCCCCCACCACAACAAAACACCTTGCCCACCCCCCCACAACAACAAACCTGGGCCCAAAGAGCTACCAGAGCAGTCCCAGTCAAATCCTCTACCACTCCAGCAGCCAAAGCTTCAACCCCAGTTGTTTTGACCAAACACGACCGTACCATTGTCATGGAAAGAGATGGCTCTATCCTACCTGATACCACCAACCCCCTCACCATTCGCGATGCAATCAACAATACAATCAAGAAACATCTTATTGCAAGAATCGAATTCACCACCAACCACCATGTCCTCCTCCTCACCAAGGATAACACACCTGCCACCTTTGTCCTCAAAGCGCACCGATCCGCCATTGAGGAAGCGACTAGAGCCACCATCCCCGCAGCCATTGGCCTCAGAAAAGATGAAATCTGGCACAAGGTCATCCTCCATGGCATCCCCACATCCTCTACCTTCTCCACTATTCAATCTGAGATTGAAGAATTCAACCCTGGCACCCACCTCCCACGCCCTCCTAGATGGCTCACCACCCCAGCCCAACGTCAGGATAAAGCAGCATCAGCTATGGTCCTCACTATTGCCGGCAAAGATTCCACAGATAAAGCCCTCAGCAGAGGCCTCGCACTACTTGGGAAGCAGTTCAAGGTGCAACGCTACTTGTCCTTTGGTCCTGACACCCAATGCACCAAATGCCTGGCCTTTGGCCACCACCCTTCTCAGTGTACCGGCACCCAACATTGCAGCATCTGCTCCATGGAACAACCAGCACACCTCCACACCTGCGGCAGATCAGATTGTCCTACCAAGGGCAAAGCATGTTTGCACACCACCATCAAATGCGTCAACTGTGGCGATTCTCACCAGGGTAATTCCAAGGAATGTCCCACATACCTCACAGCACACCAAGCGGCAACTGAGAGAAGGAACAGGGCTGTTTAGGGCTATTACTTTTGTTTCCTATATTTGTTAGGCACTTGGCGACTTGGAGGATTTTTCTTTTGTCATTATGGCTCATGAGCTGGCCCAATAGAAAGTTGCTACCTTTAAATATGAGAAGGGATATCTGACCGGCACCCTTGCGTGATGTATTTTTTGTATGTTAGTTAGCTTCATAGCCGTCGCGGCTGCATAAGCGTAATGAGATATAATAATAATAATAATCAGCTCAACCCACCACGGAACTGATACACTGGAGGACGCCTAAGGACAGGTCCCCAATCTCCAACCAACCAATAGCTCTTAACGGCTCTGTTTTCTCACCTTCCTCCTCCCTAAGGTGGCTGGGATACTGGTTCACCCCAACCTTGGAAACAACTACACACTTCACTAAACGTCTCACAATGGCCTCGGGGGCCTTTTCTGCTATCAGGAGGCTTGCGCCCCCTGGGATTGGGATGCCCCCCCACATGTGCCGAAGGCTCGCCATGGGCCTCATCCTTCCTATCCTCACGTATGGAGCTGACCTCCTAATACCGACGCTCGCCACGATGGACAAGATGTCGGTCCTCTGGAACAAAGTCATGAGATGGGTAACCAATTGATTCACCTCAACCCCAACGACCATTCTGGCCATTGAGGCCTGCCTCCCCCCCCTGGACCTGTTGGTCACCCACCGGAGAAGGATGTCGGCGCTACGTTTAGCCTGCTCCTCCCCTGCCTACAACCCGGCGGCAGCAAGGCTTCCCCCAGATTTCCCCTCTTACACCACCCACCCAGACAGACTCGTGCATAGAGAGCTGCTCGGAGAGCGAACCCAGAACTACATCCCTCTTGGCTGGCGCCAGTATAAGGCTGAACAGCCCATGAGGAGACACCTGCCTATCGACTCACTGGCACACCTCCTGCTACCGGCTATGAGACAGACCACACCGTTCCCACCTGCCTACCCAGCCCTGGAGCCAGGACTGAATCCGCTGCCTCCCGCCCCAACGAACTACACGTCTCTCAAGGCCTCACTGCGGAACAAGCTCCTAGATGACTGGATCCACCTGGCCCCCCCACCTCTCTACTACCCATACAAGGCCACGCTAAGACCACACGCCTTTATGGGCCTCGACCGCTTTACCGCGGGCCGCATACACCAAGGCAGGGCTGGAAAGAGCTACCGGGCCGCACACCGATCCTGGGACGACCACCGGTCCTCCACCCTATGTAATTTCTGCGAGGAGGACGACGAGTCGTTTACCCACGCGATACTTCAATGCTCGGCCAAAGCTGATAAAAGGACGCTCTACCTCCATGGGGTTTCCGACATTGGCCAAGGCTCACCAATCTGGTCCTCACTTCCAGCTATCATTGGCCTCGCAAACTATATCCGCACTACTGGTACCGGATTCCCGCCACCCATGCCGCCGATTAGGCCGCTCTCACCCCCCCGGGAGGACCCTCCCCCCCCTGCTGCCCTAATTTGAGCTTTGCTTTACTTTGCTGTTGATGAATTTTTTGTGTTTTATGCTCAAAGTTTGTTGATTTTTCTTTACTATTTTGAGTGGTCACCGTTTGAGGTGCTTGCGACGGATTTGTCGTTTTGGAGATTGGAGCTTATGGTTTCTTTTGTTTGTTTGATTGGAATTAAGGTTTTCTTTTTGCCATAGCTTACGCTGCATGCACGTTCTTGTACCTAACAAGTAATATATGATNAAAAAAAAAAAAAAAAAAAAAAAAAAAAAAAAAAAAAAAAAATAAAAAAAAAAAAAATAAGCTCAACCCACCACGGGCCCTTCCCTGGCCTCTATCCAGGCCACTGTAGCCGATCCCTCATCAAGAGTAGCAGCCTGTCTCTCAGCAAAACCCGCTACAGCGGCACACCCTCCCCAACCCCCAAAACAGCTAAAACAAACAGGAAAAAACCAGCCTGCCCCTCCCATCCCAACAGCCAGCCCGATGACTGACCTTTTCCTGAGACATGTCCCGCTACGACACAGCCTCGGACAAGTGGTACGGTGATCCTAACGCCTATGCAGTCAAACACCCGCCATCCTGGGAGGCCCAGGTCTTCCGTGAAGGAAAATACAGCGCCTACTCGTTAACCCCTGGCCACCTAGAGCCGTCCCTCAACAAAGCTCTCAGCAAAGCCAAATCCAAGCCAACGACCTACGCCCAGGCTGCCGCTCCGCAAGGGCAATCTGATGGAAGGTAGTCCAAGATATCAAAGGGTGGAGACAAGACTTCTGCCTCTGCAGCCCAAATCGCAGCGTCGAGGGGTGCGGGCCCCTCAGTTAGAGGGCCACCCCCCCTTCCAGCGGCGGACAGAAGGTTCTTTTCACCAAGAGAGACTCCCCTCCCTCATCAGGACGCACTTAGGATAGTTGCAACAGCTGCAGACATAGCAGCCCAAGTACTAAAGGAAGCAAACTGCCCTCACCCACTATGTTTCAGCGCCTTGGTTAACGCCCGGGGTGCCCTCAAACTTACAACCCGCTCCCTAGAGACTCCTGCTACCGCCTACTCCCCATACTACGACGCCCTAGCCGCGAGGTTCAACAAGGCATTCCCGGTTGGAAAAAACCCGTTCAGACCATTCAGGCCGGCCATCAACGAAGTCCAGTTGGCCATTCATGGCCTACCCATTCCCTTCCTCGCGAAGGACCCTGAGGAGCTACGCTCTGAACTGGGAAACTCTATCCTAAACACGACAGGCGTGACAATCTTCTCAGCAAGATACCTTCAGCCGAACCCTGAAATAAGGGCCACTAAAAACTCTACCTCAATTGTTGTATCGGTTCCTCCTGCTGACGTTGTAAAGATAGGAAGGACCATTTACCTGTACTCCAAGCCACGCAAAGTGGATGTCTACCACTCCAAAAGCCGCTACATGGAGTGCCGGAAGTGCTGGAAATTTGGACATCCCTCCCCTATGTGTAAGGAGGGCAGCTCAGTCTGTCCACTCTGCTCTGGCTCCCACCCCCGCTCAGCCCATCGATGCACAAACCCTACATGCCCCAAAGACGGACACCTAAAGGCCGTAGCTGCCTGCTGCCTCACCTCACCCTTGAAATGCCCCAACTGCTCAGGGGATCACTCTGCAACTAATAACAACTGCCCCTCACGACCCAAGCCAGCAGCCAGGCACGACCTACCACCTGCCCGAGAGGATGAAGGAATGGATACCGGCGAGGACAACTCAAGACCCGCCACCACCAAAGGGAAAGGCAAACAGACTGACACCAGCGTCGAAGAGACCCCACGACAAACAACCTCTCGAACCCTTCCAATGAGCCTGTTCAAGGCCCCAATACCCAAGCGAGTTGGCCCCCCCCCGGTGGGCCGACGTGTTCTCCTCTGAAGATCCCATCTCAGGTGCATAACGGTGGAGGACTTTTCCTGCACCTCGCCCATAGGGCCACCTCCACCATCCTCTCTTAAGAAACTTTTTTTTTTTGTTCAACATAACTGCCTGGGAAGCTGGGATGTGTTTCTTTCATTGTTTAATACCTTTCAATCTCTGAAAGCCCCCCCATAGATAATACGGTTGCAAGACCCCCCTGTGTACCGCAACAGGCTTCTACTTTTGCATCCTTTAAAGCATTTGCCCTACCATTCAAACAAGGGACATTTCCCGACTCCGTTGCCGTTACAACCACAGCGAAAGAAAAAAACACAACAAATTTCTTGCCAAGCTTACACCTCATTGGTAGACAACCATTCCTCAACGCTTCACCCCTTCACTTTAAAGACTTTTCAACCACAAATCATCCCCCCTCATTTTTGTTTTATCACCTTTATCAACTGAGTCCTATTTCCCAACCCTCTGATGTCTAATAGACGTAGGGGCAGAGGGAGGAGTGGTGCAAACCCCTTTGCAGCCCCCTTCGACCCACCAATCCCACCTCCCAACCCAGCCTCGCCTGAGGACACACACATGGAAGAAGACCCAGGCTCCCCAGTCCAGACTGTGCCTGCTCCCGCCTCTACCACCTCTACAGAAGAATACCCTGATATCCCTACATTTTCAACAAGACCTTTGGCTGAAGGCATCTCCAACACCAACCTTGGCATTTCACTTCGCACTCTACATCTTGAAGAAGGCTTCCAGGCCTTGCAGAAACACCTCATGGTGATTCAAAAACGCCATATTACAGATGTCCAAACACTTCAAGACCAAGTTGCGCACCTCACCTCCCAAGTTGAACACCTGCAGTACCAGCTTCTCCACCAACAACCCCCCTACAACAACAAACTACCTTGCACGCTCCTCCACCACAACAAACCTGGGCCCAAAAAGCTACCAGAGCAGTCCCAGCCTAACCCTCTACTACTCCACCAGCCAAAACTTCCACCCCAGCTGTTTTGACTAAACGCGACCGCACTATTGTCATTGAAAGAGATGGCTCCATCCTACCTGATACCACCAACCCCCTCACTATCCGCGATGCAATCAACAATGCAATAAAGAAACCTCTTATTGCAAGAATCGAATTCACCACCAACCACCATGTCCTCCTCCTCACCAAGGATAACACACCTGCCACCTCTGTCCTCAAAGCGCATCGCTCTGCCATTGAGGAAGCAATCAGAGCCACCATCCCAGCAGCCATTGGCCTCAGAAAAGACGAAATCTGGCACAAGGTCATCCTCCACGGCGTCCCCACATCCTCCACCTTTTCCACTATTCAATCTGAGATTGAAGAATTCAACCCAGGCACCCACCTCCCACGCCCTCCTAGATGGCTCACCACCCCAGCCCAACGTCAGGATAAAGCAGCATCAGCTATGGTCCTCACTATTGCCGGCAAAGACTCCACAGATAAAGCCCTCAGCAGAGGCCTCTCACTACTTGGGAAGCAGTTCAAAGTGCAACGCTACTTGTCCTTTGGGCCTGACACCCAATGCACCAAATGCCTGGCCTTTGGCCACCACCCCTCTCAGTGTACCGGTACCCAGCATTGCAACATCTGCTCCATGGAACATCCAGCACACCTCCACACCTGCGGCAGATCAGATTGCCCTACCAAGGGCAAAGCATGTTTACACACCACAATCAAATGCGTCAACTGTGGCGACTCCCACCAGGCTAATTCTAAGGAATGTCCCACATACCTCAAGGCACCCTAAGCGGCAACTGAGAGAAGGAACAGGGATGTTTAGGGATAGTACTTTTGTTTCCTATATTTGTTAGGCATCTGGTGGCTTGGAGGATTTCCTTTTTGTCATTATGGCTCATGAGCTGGCCCACTCGTACGTTGCTATCTTTCTATATGAGACGGGATATCTGACTGGCACCCTTGCGTGTTCTAAATTTTGTATGTTAGTTAGCTTCATAGCCGTCGCGGCTCCATAAGCGTAATGAGATATAATAATAATCATAATAAGGGACACCTTCCAAGGTGGCTACCTACGTTTATATGGATTTTTTGAATCTGTTTGCTGTACTTCCTATGTTTTTTAACAGGCCTGATTTCATGGCCATTGATGTTTATTCTCCCCTAGGCCTTTTTGACTCCAACTACTCACAGTTTAGGGCATACAACCTGTACTCAACGGTTGGCACTTCCTCTGGAAACAGAACAGTTGACCCGGCTATGTGCTTCCCCCCACACCCCTTCCCCAGTCTGGTGCCTGGAGCCTTTAACATCCATGAATATCCGCAATCTGATCCACTGAGAACAATTTCTGGGAATGAATTTTCAACTTCCTACCCATACGTGGAACAAGCGCACGATAACGGCTTCGAACTCTGTAACACACCCTGTGCATACACCAGATTTCCATTTGACCACAACACTAGGCCTGGAGTTATTGACCTGGGCTTCATCAATTCACTACTGACCTGCTTCCTACAATCTTGGTCAACCCGCCAACCCGTAACAGGTTCTGACCACCTCCCTATCTCAATCATGTTCACCGCACCCCTAATCAGGCCACCACCTCCAACCCCTCACTGGGACAAGACAGACTGGATAACCGCTGAGGAAAAACTGAAAGAACTGTCGCTTCCACCACCGCGGCCCAACCCCACCGACCTCGACCTAGACAACTGGCTAGAAAAAGACACCTACTAATACTAACAACACTGATCAAAGCCTGCACTCCGCCCAAAAGGGTCTCCGTCCACTCGTAGCCCTGGTGGGACATGACAATCACACACCTGAGACAAGCACACCACCGGGCCTCGAGGGAACACAGGAAAGACCCCACAACACAATCCTTAGAAGATCTGAGATCCCACCGCAACCGCTACTTCAAGGTAATTAAGAAGGCCAAAGCCAAATACTGGAAAGAATTTCTAGCCCGAGTGACACCATAGTCGGTTTGCAAAGCAAAGAAGGCGGCAATGGGAAGAGAGGAAGACAGATTCCCTGACCTGCCAGAAGCAAACTCCCCTGACAAGATCAACGAAGCTTTGCTAGACCACTTCTTCCCGCCAAAACCACCAACGCAATTGGTGGCCTACCCACGATTCGACCCCGAACACCCGCCACTAGCTCCCGAAGAGATCTAATCCGCCCTAGGCAGATCCTCGAACACCTCAGCCCCGGGCCCTGACCAGATCCCGTACGGGGTCTGGAAGAAAGTCCACACCATTAACCCAAGAATACTCACATCTCTTCTTGCCCCGCTCCTGGCATACGGACACCACCCGAGGTGCCTCAAGATGTCTAACGGGGTGGTCCTACCCAAACCAGGAAAACCAGACTACTCCACCCCGGCCTCGTTCCGGATTATTGTGCTGCTTGAAACCTGCTCGAAGATACTTGAAAGGATAGTGGCAACCCACCTCTCCCTCATAGCCCGCGAAGTGGGGCTCCGGAACCCAAACCAGTGTGGTGCACTTGCTGGCCTTTCAACCTTTGATGCCACGGCTGCCCTCACCCAAGAAGTTAGCGCAAGGCAAAGCCCCTCCCACAAAGCCTCTTCCCTGTTTTTGGACATAAAGGGAGGGTTTGACAATGTTTCCTCTACTCTTCTTACAGCGAAACTCAGAGCCAAAGGGACTTCCAAGTACCTGGTCGCCTGGGTTCGCTCCTTTCTTGCAGATCGCTCATGTCGCTGGTTGTTTGAGAGGGCCCCTGGGATTCTCTCTCCCGGTCAGTTGGGGACTCCGCAAGGATCGCCTGTCTCTCCTTTGTTATTTCTGAGTTATGTTTCTGAATTGCATGTTTCCATACCCCTTGTGGTGATTTTTTCCTATGTTGATGATTTTTCAATTACGGTTTCTACTGCTTCTTATAGGGGGAATATTAGGTATCTTCAATTTGTTTTTTCTTTGCTTCAGAGCAAGGCAGCGGGGATAGCAGTTTCCTTTTCGATCCCTAAGACGGAAATAATCCACTGGAGGACACTCAAGGACAGGTCCCCGGTCTCTAAACTACCCATAGCACTGAACGGCTCAGTTTTCACACCCTCTTCCTGCCTGAGGTGGCTGGGATACTGGTTCACCCCAACGCTGGAAACCACCACACACTTCACCAAAAGACTCATAATGGCCTCCGGGGCATTTTCTGCTATTAGGAGGCTCGCACCTCCAGGGATCGGAATCCCCCCCCACATGTGCCGAAGGCATGCTATGGACCTCATCCTTCCTATCCTGACGTACGGAGCTGACCTCCTGATACCAACACTCGCAACGACGGACAAGATGTCGGTCCTGTGGAACAAAGTCATGAGATTGGTTACGAACTGTTTCTGCTCAACGCCAACGTCCATTCTGGGCATTGAGGCCTGCCTCCCCCCACTGGATCTGCTGATCACCCACCGGAGAAGGATGTCGGCGCTTCGTTTAGCCTGCTCCTCCCCTGCCTACAACCCAGCATCAGCTAGGCTCCCGGCGGACTTTCCTTCCTGCACCTCCCACACAGACCGATCAGTGTACAGGGAACTGCTCAAAGGGAGAACCCAGAACTACGTCCCCCTAGGCTGGCGCCAATACAAGGCCGAACAGCCCATGAGGAGACACCTCCCTATCGACTCACTGGCGCACTACTTGCTGCGGGCCACGAGACAAACAGCAACGTTCCCACCCGCCTACCAGGCCCTAGAACCCAGGCTGGCCCTGCTACCTCCCACCCCATCGGACTACAAAGCTCTAAAGGCCTCACTACGGAACAGACTCCTAGAAGACTAGATCCACCTAGGCCCACCCCCTCCCTACTACCCATACAAGGCCATGCTGAAGCCACACGCCTTTATGGGCCTCGACCATTTTACCGCGGGGCGAATACACCAAGGAAGAGCTGGGAAAGGTTACCTGGCCGCGCACAACTCCTGGCACGACCCCCAGTCCTCCACCCTATGCACCTTTTGCGAGGAAGATGATGAGACATTCACCCACGCGATACTTCAATGCTCGGCTAAAGCCGATAAAAGGACACTCTACCTCCATGGAGTTTCCGACATCGGCCAAGGCTCTGCGATCTGGTCCTCACTCCTGGCCATCATTGGCCTCACCAACTACATCCGCACTACAGGTACAGGATTTCCGCCGCCGATGCCGCCAATTAGGCCACTCTGACCCCCTCGCGAGGATACTCCTCCCCCCGCTAAATTGGTTTAAGCTTTACTTTACTATTGATCAAAATTTTTTTTTTATGCTTTTATGCTAAAGATTTGGGGATTTTTCTTTACTGTTTTGAGTGGTCACCGTTTGAGGTGCTTGCGACAGATTTGTCGTTTTGGAGACTTGAGCCGATGGTTTCTTTTGTTTGTTTGTTTGGAATTAAGGTTTTCTTTTTGCCATAGCTTACGCTTTTCTCTTTTTTTTTTTTCTTTTTTTTTAATTCATTTGTTTATTGATCATGGCTCAAAAACGTACATGCAGCTCGCGCTATGGCATACAAAAAGCCTTAATTCCAACGCGGTAACAAAAGAAACAACAAAACTCAAATATGGCAAAATTTCCTCCAAAGCGGGTACGTATGAACCCAAGCATCGCCAACGATGACTAACAGCAAAAGTAAAACATTCCAAAGCCACCATACGGTCCCCTTGAAACTCAAAGAAAAGCAAAACCCGTCCTCCAACAATCACAACAAACATCATAACGTCAAAAGACAAATCCAAACTAGTAAAGAAATCCATCGCTGGTTGTATCAGGTAACGTGGGGGAGGCTGGAAAACAGCACTGCTATGGACTGGCTCCAGGCGCGGCTGGAGAGGCATTAGAGGAGCGGGCCACTGCAGGCATCCTCGGAGGGAAGCCGGAGGCTGTCTCAGAGACGTACTTAGCGAACCTCAAGATGAGGTCTGAAGAGTGCCAGAGGGGGGCATCAGGGCCGAGGTCATCGATTCCTTGGAGGAGGGACTCGCGTTGTTGGGCCTTAGCTGGACAGTGGAGGATGGCGTGTTCAAAAGTCTCCTCGGCCTCTTCACAGAATGGGCAAAGGGTAGACTCGTCACGGGAGGACCATGAAGTGTGCGCTGCAAGATAACTCTTGCCAGAACGCATTTGGTGGATACGGCCCGCAGTGAACCTGGGGAGGCCCATGAAGGGGTGTGGAGCTAGCGAGGGGCCAAAGGGGTAGGCAGAAGGGGTGGGGGCAGCTGAGGTCCAATCAGAGATCAAAAGAGGAGTAGTGGCAGCCTTTAGTGAGACATAAGAGGGCAGGCCAGTCGGAACGTAAGGCGTGGGGTGGATAAGATGCGGGAAGGCCAAAGGGAGGCGGGGAGGAAGGATTGATTTGACCGAGTAGGCGACCGAGTCTAGAGGGAGGTGAATTCGGCCCCCAGAGGGGGGCGAAGACCAGAGCGGGGGTCGCATTGACCCTTTTAGGGGGGCGAGGAGGTGTCGATGGGAGGGGACACGCCAGGCGTCCCAGGTGGGTACCCGGGGATGCAGGCGGGCAGCGGCAGGGTTGACAGTGGGAGGAGAGCAGAGGAGACGAATGGCGGCAAGGCGCCTCTTGTGAGCCAAGTAGGCGCCAATGGGCGGCAGGGCAGCCTCACAGTAGAGGATAGAGGAGGGCGTTGAGCGAAAACAATTGGTGACCCAGCGTAGGACGGTATGCCAGAAGGATTCGAGTTTGCGGAGGGTGGTGGAGTTGGGAGAATAGACGTCTCCCCCGAAGGTGAGAACAGGGAGGAGGAGCCCGACGGCGAGCTTGCGGTTGCACCAAGGTGAGAGACCTTTGCCCGCCGGGCTGAGGCGTTTTACTAGGGAGAAGGACCCCCACGCAAGAGCTAGCCGGCGGCTAAAGTGGGAGGAGGATTCTAATGTGGGGGTAAGCCAGTAACCCAGCCAACGGACTTCGGCAGAGGGCTTGAAGAGAGACCCATTCAGAGAAATAGGAGCGTGAGAAACGGGATTCCTGTCGCGACGGGTGCGCCAGTGGATGAGTTCAGTCTTGGGGATTGAAAAGCCCACGCCAAGGGGCGCCGCTTTGTTCAGCAAGGCCTTGAAGAGGGATTGAAGGCGGCGAATATTCGAACGGTACGATGGAGAGGCGACCGTGACTGAGAAGTCATCAACGTACGAGACGATGAGGCCTAGAGGAATTGATAGGTGAAGTTGAGAAACATAAATAACAAACAAAAGAGGAGAAATAGGTGAGCCTTGAGGGGTGCCCACTGCAACGGGAGAAAAAACATTAGGAGCGCCTTGAAAAATAAGGCGGCATTGTCGTGAGGAGAGGAAGGAGGAAACCCAGGATACGAGGTAGGGAGGAGTCTTGTTTCGGCGGAGGAGTGTGCAGAGCTGGGAGGAGTTGACATTGTCAAAACCACCCTTGATGTCCAGGAAGAGGGTGGAGACCTTGAGGCGGGCAGTTTGGAGAAGGCGGACCTCGTGTTGGAGGGTGGATACAGCATCAAAGCAGCCGAGGCCAGCAAGAGACCCACACTGGTGGAGGTTCAAGAGAGAAGAAGAGCGAGCAAAGGAGGCTAGACGATATGCCACTATGCGTTCAAGTATTTTGGAGACGGTTTCGAGAAGCACGATGATACGGAACGCGGAAGGGCTGGTGTATTCGGGTTTCCCTGGTTTGTCAAGGACCACACCATTGGCTCGTTTCATGGATGGTGGGTGGTAGCCATAGAGGAGGAGGGGGGACAGGAGGGAAGGGAGAAGGAGCTTGTTGGCGCGATGAACCCTTTTCCAAGCTCCATAGGGTATGCAGTCTGGACCTGGTGCTGAAGACGAGGAGGAGCGGCGAAGGACAAGGGAAACTTCCTCAGCCGTGACAGGAGGTGTGTTGGAGAGGGGAGGCAGGAGGCAGGAGGGACGAGGGGGGGGAGGAGGGACCGGAAAGAAGTGATTGATGAGGGTGGAGTTGATTTCGGAGGGGGTGGTGGCATCCGGGAGGGAGGGGAAACGTTCAGGAGTACGGCCATAAGCAAACTTCTTGGCATTCCAGATAGTCTTGGAGTCAGCCCCAGCCAGGAAGCGATTCCAGTGATCCGCTTTGGCCTTCTTGATGGCTTTGAAGTAGGTGTTGCGTGCCGTTGACATTTCCTGATGAGAGGACTGGGATAGCCGGAAGGCCCGGGTAATCGAGTGATGAATGCGACGGAGGGCGGACAGCTGTGGGGTCCACCAGGGTTTGGAGTGGGGAGAGGGTCTCTTGAGGGGCGTAAAAGTGTTGAGCGGGGTGGTGATGAGAGAGAGGGAGTTGTCGAACCAGGCTTCGAGGGTGTTTGAAGTTGGGAAGGAGGGAGGCGCCGGTATGGCTGTGGCCTCCAGTACTGGAGTAAGGCTGTCCCAATCCGTTGCAGGCCAGTTAGGCCTGGGGGGGGGGAGCCGATCTGTGATAGAGGCAAGGGTGAGGAGGACAACCACATGGTCAGAGCCAGTGGAGGGCAGAGGGGTCTCCCAGGATTGGAAGAAGGGAAGGAGAGTGTGATTCGCGAAGGAAAGGTCAAGAACTGAGGGCCGATCGGACTGATTGAAGGGGAACCTGGTATAAACCCCAGGCTGGTTGAGGAGGGAGTAGGAGTGGCTTGCAGCTGTAGAGAAGTAGGGGGAGGATATGGAGGACTCTGAGTGCGGGATATGCCGCAACGGGTCCGTGAGGTGGTGGTGGAGGTTGAAGTCCCCAAGGGAAAGAGTAGGAAATTCATGAACTGGAAACAAAACCAAAGGCATCAAAGTGCGGAAGGAAGAATCTCTGGAAACTGTGGAGTAGGAGTTATACAAGCGAAACATCTGATGATCAGAACCAAAGACGCCACAAGGGGAATAAAAAGACATCCCCATGTGATCGCCCCGGTCAAAAAACAAAGGAAGAATCGAAAGAACAGGTAGCAGGCGATCAGAAACATAAACTGCCACCCTAACCTTATACAAACTCGAAGAAGGAGGTGAAAAACATTTAAAAGAAGCAGCCCCTAGGGGCCGCCCCTTAAACAAAGGAACATCCTGTAAAGCAACAACAAGAGGGGACTTCTCAACCGAAGTAAAGAAGGAAAACAAAGTATGAAAGACATAGCTGCTTCCGAGGCAGTTATGTTGAGCAAAGGAAAGTTTAGAAGCACTAGCATCAGGGGGGGGGGACAAGCGTGGTGAAGCATCAGGGTATGGGGGCGCGGGTTGTGCACGCATTTACAAATTGTCTGCGTGGTCGGACATCGGTTCCTCAGCCCAGTCGGAAGCTGGCATCGCTGAGGGGAGGAGGGAACGTATGGGGATTGGCGTAACCAATGGAGGAGGGCGGGAAAAGAGGTCGGTAGGGACATACCGGGCAGTGGAGGGAGGAGCAGGCACCGAAGGAGCTTGGGCGTTGCGGGAAGGAGTCCGTGGGGCGGGAGAGGAGGGAGCATCGGGCAGGAGTTGATCCCTGGGGGGGCGGATAGACTCGCGAATAGAGACCCTGGTAGGGCAGTCGGGGGAGGTAGCGGGATGTTCCCCATCGCAGTTGATGCATAGGGAGCGTGTAGCAGTACAGCAGTCTGGGACAACCTTGAAGTTGCCTTGCTTGGGACAGGACTCGTTTAGGCACCGATGCCCCGATCTCGGGTGGGGCTTGGCGCAAATCGGGCAGGTGTGGTTCCCAGCTTTGCAGAGGGGCATGGAATGCCCAAACCGGTAGCATTTCTTGCATTGCGTGTCGCGGGAGGCTGGATGGGTGAGGCGGACCTTGCGGGAGCGGTTGAAAAGGGGGATACGAGAGCCGTCTCGCTGGAGGCTGGGGCCGAAGAGGTCAAGGTCTTGGGGCGCTACTGCCACTACAACAGAGGTGGTTGTCTTGGACTCGCGGAGGGCTTGGTTGCGTTGGAGGAAGCATGCCGTGAGGATGGAGGCGTTGTTGGAGTTACGGATTGATTCGTGAAGGCGTTCGAAAAGCTCAGCCGGGTCGGGGGGGAGCATGTTAAGTGGGAGGTTGTGGATCAAGATGTCGGTAAAAAGAGGGGCGGTCCTGAAGTCTTGGAAGGGGTTATCTCCCACAGGGAAAGACTGATTGAGCTTCCGAGTGAGGGCTTCGAAGAAGGGGGCATAGGAGGTGGAAGGCGTCCGGGG
>JACCEG010000180.1:232970-261242 GCA_014065205.1 Tuber brumale
TTAAAAAAAAAAAAAAAAAAAAGAAAAAAAGAAAAAAAAAGAAAAAAAATAAGCTCACCACCGCGTATCAAGGGAACATCGACATGATCCCACCCCCCAATCCCTGAAGGAGGTCAAGTCCCACCGTAATCACTACTTTAAAGCGATTAAGAAAGCCAAAGTAACCTACTGGACGGAATATCTGGCTGCGGTAACACCACAGACACTCTGGAAAGCTAAGAAAGCAGCTATGGGCAGAGAGGCAGAGAGGTTTCCAGAGCTTCCTGACGCCACCATACCAACACAGATCAACGCCGCCCTACTGGGGCACTTTTTCCCCCCAAAACCGCCAGCACAGACAGTTGCCTACCCCGGTTTCGACCTGGAACACCCCCCGCTTACACCGGCAGAGATCTCAGCAGCCCTTGCCAAGTCCTCAAACACCTCTGCCCCAGGACTGGACCAGATACCCTGTGGGGTCTGGAAGAAAGTTCACGCAACCAACCCATCTATAAGAACGTCCCTTCTAGCCCCCCTCCTAGCCTATGGACACCATCCGAAAAGCCTCAAGATGGCTAACGGGGTAGTTCTACCTAAACCCGGTAAGCCGGACTACTCCACTCCCTCATCCTTCCGCATAATAGTCCTCCTTGAGACTATTGCGAAAATAGTGGAAAGAATAATCGCCACAAGACTCTCCCTCATAGCCCGTGAAGTGGGCCTTCTGAATCCCAACCAATGCGGCTCCCTTGCTGCCCTCTCAACCTTCGACGCATCAGCTGCTCTGACCTACGAAGTGAGGACCAGACAGAACTCCTCCTCCCAAGCCACCTCCCTGTTCCTGGACATAAAAGGGGGCTTCGACAACGTTTCATCCTCCATCCTCACAGCAAAACTTAGGGCCAAGGGCGCCCCAAAGTACTTGGTTGCTGGGGTTCGATCTTTCCTCTCCGACCGCTCTTGTCGCTTATTATTTCAAGGGGCACCGGGAGTGTTTGCCCCTGTGGAAGTCGGCATGCCCCAAGGCTCTCCTGTCTCTCCTTTGTTATTTGTGATTTATGTTTCTGAATTGCATGTTTCCATACCCCGAGGGGTAATTTTTTCCTATGTTGATGCTTTTTCAATTACGGTTTCTACTGCTTCTTATAGGGGGAATATTAGGTATCTTCAATATGTTTTTTCTTTTCTTCAGAGCAGGGCAGCGCGGATTGGAGTTTCCTTTTCGATCCCTAAGATGGAACTAATCCACTGGAGGACACCCAAAGACAGGTCCCCGGTCTCTAAACTACCCGTAGCCCTGAACGGCTTTGTCTTCGCACCCTCCTCCTGCCTGAGGTAGCTGGGATACTGGTTCACTCCAACGTTAGAGACGACCACACACTTCACCAAAACACTCACAAAGGCCTCGGGAGCTTTCTCGGCTATCAGAAGGCTCGCCCCCCCTGGGATAGGAATCCCCCCTCACATGTACGGAAGGCTCGCGACGGTCCTGGTCCTTCCCATCCTTACGTACGGAGCCGACCTCTTCACCCCCACGCTTGTAACTCTGGACAAGATGTCCGTCTTGTGGAACAGAGTGTTGCGTTGGGTCACCAACTTCTTCACATCTAACCCCATCACTATCCTAACCGTGGAAGCATGCCTTCCCCCCCTTGATCTGCTTATACCTTACTACAGAAGGATGGCGGCACTCAGATTGGCCTGCTCCTCCCCTGCCTACAACCCGGCATCCGCCAGACACCCCCCAGACTTCCCCTCATATCTGTCCCACCCAGATAGGTCCACGCACCATAGCCTCCTCGCAGGGCAGACTCAGAACTACATCCCCTTGGGCTGGAGCAAATATAAAGCTGAACAACCCATGAGAAAACACCTCTCGATAGATGCAATGGCACACCTCCTGCTCCCAATCCTACCACAGGCTAAGACCATCCCTCCCGCCTACCCGAACCTTGAACCAGGTCTGGCCATATTGCCCTCCATCCCCTCGGCGTATAAGTCTCGCAAGGCCTCCCTCAGGCTGAAGCTTCTCGCCGACTGGCTCCACCAAGCACCACCCCCGCGATAGTACCCCTACAAAGCCACGTTGAGGCCGCATGCCTTCATGGGACTCGACCGCTTTACAGCTGGCAGAATACATCAAATGAGGGCCGGAAAAAGCTAGCTCGCCGCTCACCATTCCTGGGAGGAACCTCTGGCATCCTCAACCTGCATGTTTTACGAGGAAGAAGACGAGATGTTCCCCCAGGCAATCCTCCACTGGGCGGCAAGAGACTCCGTTGCCGTTACAACCACATCGAAAGAAAAAACCACCCCAAATGTCTTGCCAAGCTTTCACCTCATTGGTTGACAACCATTCCTCACCGCTTCACCCCTTCACTTTAAAGACTTTTCAACCACAAATCATCCCCCCTCATTTGTGTTTTATCACCTTTATCAACTGAGCCCCATTTTGCCACCCTCTGATGTCTAATAGACGTAGGGGCAGAGGGAGGGGTGGTGCAAACCCCTTTGCAGCCCCCTTCGACCCACCCATCCCACCTCCCAACCCAACCTCGCCTGAGGACACACGCATGGAAGAAGACCCAGGCTCCCCAGTCCAGACTGTGCCTGCTCCCGCCTCTACCACCTCTACAGAAGAATACCCTTCCATCCCTACATTTTCAGCAAGACCTTTGGCTGAAGGCATCTCCAACACCAACCTTGGCATTTTACTTCGCACGCAACATCTTGAAGAAGGCTTCCAGGTCTTGCAGAAACACCTCATGGTGATTTAAAAACGCCATATTACTGATGTCCAAACACTTCAAGATCAAGTTGCGCACCTCACCTCCCAAGTTGAACACCTGCAGTACCAGCTTCTCCACCAACAACCCCCCCCACCACAACAAACTACCTTGCACGCTCCTCCACCACAACAAACCTGGGCCCAAAGAGCTACCAAAGCAGTCCCAGTCAAATCCTCTACCACTCCACCAGCCAAAACTTCAATCCCAGCTGTTTTGACCAAACGCGACCGTACCATTGTCATTGAAAGAGATGGCTCTATCCTACCTGATACCACCAACCCCCTCACCATTCGCGATGCAATCAACAATGCAATCAAGAAACCTCTTATTGCAAGAATCGAATTCACCACCAACCACCATGTCCTCCTCCTCACCAAGGATAACACACCTGCTACCTCTGTCCTCAAAGCGCATCGTTCTGCCATTGAGGAAGCAACTAGAGCCACCATCCCTGCAGCCATTGGCCTCAGAAAAGACGAAATCTGGCACAAGGTCATCCTCCATGGCGTCCCCACATCCTCCACCTTTTCCACTATTCAATCTGAGATTGAAGAATTCAACCCAGGCACCCACCTCCCACGCCCTCCTAGATGGCTCACCACCCCAGCCCAACGTCAGGATAAAGCAGCATCAGCTATGGTCCTCACTATTGCCGGCAAAGACTCCACAGATAAAGCCCTCAGCAGAGGCCTCTCACTACTTGGGAAGAAGTTCCAAGTCCAATGCTACTTGTCCTTTGGGCCTGACACCCAATGCACCAAATGCCTGGCTTTTGGCCACCACTCGTCTCAATGTACCCGTATCCCGCATTGCAGCATCTGCTCCATAGACCATCCAGCACACCTCCACACCTGCGGCAGATCAGATTGCCCTACCAAGGACAAACCATGTTTGCACACCACCATCAAATGCGTCAACTGTGGCGACTCCCACCAGGCTAATTCTAAAGAATGTCCCACATGCCTTAAGGCACACCAAGCGGCAACTGAGAGAAGGAATAGGGCTGTTTAGGGATATTACTTTGGTTTCCTATATTTGTTAGGCATCAGGTGGCTTGGAGGATTTCCTTTTATCATTATGGCTCATGAGCTGGCCCACTCGTACGTTGCTACCTTTCTATATGAGACAGGATATCTGACTGGCACCCTTGCGTGGTGTAATTTTTGTATGTTCGTTAGGTTCATAGCCGCTGCGGCTCTATGAGCGCAATGAGATATCATAATAATAATAATCCACTGCGCGGCTAAGGCTGACATGAGGTCGCTCTATCTCCATGGAGATACTGAGGTTGGCCCCGCCGCACCTATATGGTCCATGACTCCAGCTGTAATTGGGCTGGCTAATTACATCCGGACAACCGGTACCGGTTTCCCCCCCCCAATGCCGCCAATTAGGCCATTCTCGCCCGCCTGAAGAGGAAATGGCTCCCCCACTGCTCTGCTTTAATTTTTATACTTGTTTGATTGATTTTCCTGGTTGTTAGGACGTGGAATGGGGGTTATTTCTTTACTGACTTGATTGGTCACGGTTGGAGGTGCTTATGACGGATTTGTCATATTGCAGACTTGAGCCGATGGTTTCTTTTGTTTGTTTGTTTGGAATTAAGGTTTTCTTTTTGCCATAGCTTACGCTGCATGCACGGTCTTGTACCTAACATGTAATACATGATTTAAAAAAAAGAAAAAAGAAAAAAACAGAAAAATGTCAGGTGTATTGTCGCCCATAGGGCCACCTCCCCCACCCTCTCCCAAGCAACTTTTTTTTGTTCAACATAACTGCCTGGGAAGCTGGGATGTGTTTCTTTCATTTTTTAATAGCTTTCAGTCGCTGAAAGGCCCCCGACAGATAATACTGTTGCAAGACCCCCCTGTGTACCGCACTAGGCTCCCCACTTTTGCATCTTTTAAATCATTTGCTCCAACATTTAAACAAGGGACACCTCCCAAGGTGGCTACCTACGTTCACGTGGATTTTTTGAATGTGTTTGCTGTACTTCCTATGTTTTTTAACAGGCCTGATTTCATGACCTTGGATGTTTATTCGCCCCTTGGACTCTTTGACTCCAAATACTCACAATTTAGGGCATACAACCTGTACTCGACGGTTGGCACTTTCTCTGGAAACAGAACAGTTGACCCCGCTACATGCTTTCCCCTACACCACTTCCCCACACTCGTGGTGGGGGACTTCAACATCCACCACCCACAATCTGACCCTCTAAGAATCATTTCTTCGAACGGGTTTTCAACGTCCAGCCCCTACTTTGAGTAAGCGCATGATAACGGCTTCTAACTCTGCAACACACCTGGAGGCTACACCAGGTTCCCATTTGACCACAATACTAGGCCTGGAGTTATTGATCTGGCCTTCGTCAACTCACCCCTCACCTCCTTTTTACAATCTTGGTCAACCCACCTACGAGCAACAGGCTCTGATCACCTCCCAATCTCTATCATGTTTACGGCACCTCTAATCAGGCCCCCACCTCCAACCCCTTATTGGGACAGGACAGACTGGACTACCGCTTCGGAAAAGCTGAAAGAACTGTCAGTTCTGCGACCGCGCCACAACCCCACCGACCTCGATCTAGACAACTGGCTTGCGAGACACATGCTGTCACTTACCACAGTGATTAAAACCTGCACCCGGGCCAAAAGAGTTTCCGTCCACTCAAAGTCCTGGTGGGACTTGACAATCACTCACCTGAGACAAGCACACCACCGGGCCTCGTGGAAGCATAGGAATGACCCCACTGAACAATCCTTGGAAGAACTAAGGTCATACCGCAACTGGTACTTCAAGGCAATTAAGAAGGCCAAATCCAAATACTGGAAAGAGTTCGTGGCAAGGGTTACGCCACAGTCAGTCTGGAAAGCCAAAAAGGCAGCCATGGGGAGGGAGGAAGACAGATTCCCAGACCTACCGGTCGCAAACTCTGCAAACAAAATCAACGAAGCATTACTAGAGCACTTCTTCGCACCCAAACCCCCAACGCAATCGGTGGCCTACCCGCGGTTCGATCCCGAGCACCCTCCACTAGCATCTGAAGTGATCTCATCTGCCCTCAGCAGATCCTCGAATACCTCAGCCCCGGGCCCCGACCAAATCCCTCATGGGGTCTGGAAGAGAGTCCATGCCATCAACCCGCTCTTACTAACGTCCCTCCTTGCCCCACTGCTGGCATACGGGCACCACCCGAAATGCCTCAAAATGGCTAATGGGGTGGTCCTACCCAAACCAGGAAAACCAGACTACTCTAACCAGGCCTCGTTCCGAATTATTGTTCTACTTGGAACATTCTCGAAAATATTGGAAAGGATAGTAGCAACCCGTCGGTCCCTGATCACCCGCGAAGTGGGGCTCCTGTACCCTAACCAGTGCGGCTCACTTGCCGGCCTCTCTACCTTCGATGCCACGGCTGCCCTTACCCATGAGGTCAGGGCAAGGCGAAGTCCCTCCTCCAAACCCTCCTCGCTGTTTCTGGATATCAAGGGAGGGTTCGATAATGTTTCTTCCAATCTTCTAACAGCTAAACTCAGGGCTAAGGGCACCCCCAAGTACCTAGTGGCCTGGGTTGGCTCTTTTCTCACAGATCGTTCGTGTCGCTTATTGTTTCAGGGGTCCCCTGGGGATTTTTCTCCCGTCCAGGTGGGGCCTCCTCAAGGATCACCTGTTTCTCCTTTGTTATTTGTGATTTATGTTTCTGAATTGCATGTTTCTATAGCCCGCGGGGTGATCTTTTCCTATGTTGATGATTTTTCAATTACGGTTTCAACTGCTTCTTATAGGGGCAATATTAGGTATCTTCAACATTGTTTTTCTTTGCTTCAGAGCAGGGCAGCAAGGATCGGAGTTTCCTTTTCAATCGCCAAGACAGAACTGATACACTGGAGAACACCTAAGGACAGATCCCCAGTTTCTAACCAACCAATAGCCCTAAACGGCTCTGTTTTTGCACCCTCATCGTCTCTTAGATGGTTGGGGTACTGGCTCACCCCCACCTTGGAGACCACCACCCACTTTACCAAACGACTCACAATGGCTTACGGGGCTTTCTCTGCAATAAGAAGACTTGTGCCTCCTGGGATCGTGATGCCCCCTCACATGTGCCGAAGGCTCGCTATGGGCCTCATCCTTCCTATTCTCACGTATGGAGCTGACCTCCTAGTGCAGACACTAGCCACGTTAGACAAGATGTCGGTCCTCTGGAATAAGGTCATGAGGCGGGTGACAAACTGCTACCGCTCGAGACCCACGACCATCCTGGCCATTGAGGCCTGCCTCCCTTCCCTGGACCTGCTGGTCCCCCACCGCAGGTGGATGTCGGCGCTTCGTTTGGCCTGCTCTTCCCCTGCCTACAACCAGGCGTCAGCCAGGCTCCCCCCAGACTTCCCCTCCTACACCTCCCACCCAGACAGATCCGCAAACAGGAAGCTGCTCCAGGGGAGAATCCAGAACTACATCCCTCTGGGCTGGCGCCAGTACAAAGCGGAACAACCCATGAGGAGACACTTGCCCATTGACTCAATGGCACACCTTCTGCTGCCGGCCCTAAGATAAACCACTATATTTCCGCCTGCCTACCCGGCCCTGGAGCCGGGACTGACTCCATTACCTCACGCCCCATTGAACTACAAAGCACTCAAAACCTCACTGAGGACCAAGCTCTTGGAAGACTGCCTACACCAGGCCCCACCCCCTCGCTACTACCAATACAGAGCCTCGCTCAAGCCAGACGCCTTCATGGGACTCGACCGCTTTACCGCGGGGCGCATTCACCAAGGAAGGGCGGTGACAGGTTACCAGGCCGCACACCGCTCCTGGAACGACCCCCAGTCCTCCGCCCTATGCACCTTCTGCGAGGCAGACGAAGAGAGGTTCGCCCACGCAATACTTCACTGCTCCGCTAAGGCCGATAAAAGAATGCTCTACCTCCATGGGGTTTCCAACATCAACCAAGGCTCGCCAATTTGGTCATCTCTTACCGGCATCATTGGCCTCGTCAACTACATCCGCACTACCGGTACCGGATTCCCGCTACCCATGCCGCCGATCAGGCCGCTCTCACCACCTCGGGAAGACATAGCTCCCCGCGCTGCCCTGCTTTGAGATTTACTTTGCTGTTGATGAATTTTCATGGTTTTTACGTTGAAAGTTTGTCAATTTTTTTTCTTTACTGATTTGAGTGGTCACCGTTTGAGGTACTTGCGACGGATTTGTCGCTTTGGAGATTTAAGCCGAAAGTTTCTTTTGTTTGTTTGTTTGGAATTAAGGTTTTCTTTTTGCCATAGCTTACGCTGCATGCATGTTCTTGTACCTAATAAGCAATATATGATTTAAAAAAAGAAAAAAAGGAAAAATAAGGTGTATTGTCTCACGCTCCGCGCCCTCTGTTCACCTCTCGCTTGAAAAATTACCGCTTTCGGTGATCCCTAAACTCCAGGTTCTTGGGTGGCAACCAGCTCGATACAACAATTTTCGCCTCTCGCTTAGGCATCACTCTATAAGCGACCATACCCCTCACTTGACTCTAACCTTTTGCAATGACTCACAACACTGGCAGGGCCTCGTGCCCAGAGTCCCGCACTTCAGACCGGGCCCACCCCTGCGCTGGGAGGTCCGCTCAAGTCCCCACTACACCCCAACTGGCACCCGCTGCCCAAATCCAATCCTTCCCCCCCCAGAATACCACCAGGTCCTCCTCGGTAGGCCCCCTTGACCCCAACCTACCGCTCCTCAGGGAAATGTACAACCACACCACTTCCAACCTTGCCACCAACAGAGATGTCTTCTCCTGGCTCTGGGACACTGATCTCAGGAGCCTCTCGGCAGGAGACGCATGTATCCTGCCCCTGCTGATGGCTGCACTCGAAGGAATAGCAGCCCTCCACTCTAGAATAGGTGTCCTTGAGAGCAAGCTTGACACCCCTGCCCCCGGACAACAACCCACCCATACCAGCACTGGCCCCTCCCCTGCCTCCATCCAAGCCACTGTAGGCGACCTCTCATCGCGCGTGGTGGCCTCCCTCTCTGCGAAACCAACCTTGGCCCCACAACAGCCACAGGTAGGGAGACAAACCAAACAATTGGGGAAGAGCTCCGGAGCCCCGCCGGTTCCAGCAAGCACCCATGTGGATGACTACGATTCCGACATCCCTCGCTACGACACCGCCCCTGAGAAGTGGTATGGTGACCCAAAAGCCTACGCCGTTAAATACCCTGGCTCATGGGAAGCCCAGGCCTTCCGTGAAGGAAAATACAGTGCCTGCTCCTTCACACCTGACCACCTGGAACCATCAATCAACAAGGCCCTCAGCAAGGCAAAACCCAAACCATCCACCTATGCCCAGGCTGCTGCTCCCCAGGGGCAGGCTGGGGGGAGGAAGTCAAAAAGGACGAAGGAAGGAGGTCTGGCCTCAGCCTCTGCCGCCCAAGTTGCAGCGTCAAGGGACGTGGGCCCCTCAGTTAGAGGGCCACCCCCCCTTCCAGCCTCTGACAGAAGATTCTTTTTGCCCTGGGAGACCCCCCTACCCCATGCCGATGCCCTAAGGATGGCTGCAACAGAGCAGGACATAGCCGCCCAAGTCCACAGGGAGGGAAACTGCCCACACCCCCCTTTGCTTTACCGCCTGAGTTAACGCCCGTGGTGCTCTCACACTCACGGCCCGTTCCTTGCAAACTCCTGCCACCTCCTATTCCTCCTACTACGACGCCCTTGCAGCAAGGTTTAACAAGTCATTCCCAGTTGGGAACAACCCTTTCACGCCCTTTAGGCCGGCACCTAACGAAATATATGTGGCCATACACGGGCTTCCTACCGCTTTCCTCTCACAAGACCAAGAAGAATTACGCTCCGAGTTGGGGAATTCTATTCTGGATGCGATAGGGGTGACAATCTTCTCCGCAAGATACCTCCAACCGAACCCTGAAATAAGGCCTACCAAGAATTCAACCTCCATTATAGTGTCTGCCCCCCCCACTGACGCTGTGAAGATAGGAAGGTCCATCTACCACTACTCCAAGCCCCGTAAAGTGGACGTATGCCACTCGAAGAGCGGATACATGCAATGCCGAAAATGCAGGAAGTTCGGACTTGCCTCACCTATGTGCAAGGAAAGTACCTCGGTCTGCCCACTATGCTCAGGCTGCCACCACAGGTCGGCCCATCGATGCACAAACCCAACACGCCCGCAGGACGGTCACCTCAAAGCGGTGGCTGCATGCTGCCTTACCTCTCCCCTCAAATGCCCCAACTGCTCTGGGGACCACTCAGCAATGAACAGTGACTGCTCCTCCCGCCCCAAGCCCCCAGCCGAGGACGACCTGCCCCCTCTACCTGAGGGTGAAGATATGGATACCGATGACGACGACTCCAGACCTGCCACCCCCAAAGGGAAAGGCAAACAAACTGACACTAGCGTAGAAGAAACCCCTCTGCAATCAACATCTCACGCCCTCCCCATGGACCTCTTCAAGGCCCCAATACCCAAACGAGTTAGCCCTCCCCAGTGGGCTGACGCATTCTCTTCAGAAGACCCCATTACAAGTGCCTAAAGGTGGAGGACTCTGCCATCGGGCCACTTCCTCCATCCTCTCTTAAGCAACTTTTTTTTGTTCAACATAACTGTTGGGCAAGCTGGGATGTGTTTCTTTCATTATTTAATAGCTTTCGGTACTTGAAAGCTTCTCCCCAAATTGTCCTATTACAGGACCCCCTCGTTTACAAAAATAGGCTTCCTATGTATGCTTCCTTTAAATCATTTGCTCCGCCATTCAAGCAAGGAACCCCTCCCAAAGTGGCCACCTATGTTTATTTGTAGTTTTTGAATATGTTTTCAGTACTTCCTTGCTTTTTTGATAGGCCTGATTTTATGGCCATTGATGTGTTCTCGCCCCTAGGGCTCTTTGACTCCAATCACTCACAATTCAGGGCCTATAACCTTTATTCCACAGTTGCAACCTCCTCCGGGAACAGAACGGTCGACCCACTTACCTGCTTCCCACAAAACTCCTTTTCCACACTCGTGGCCCAGGACTTCAACATCCACCATCCACAAACAGACCCCCTGAGAACGATATCCTCAAACGAGTTCCCCACCTCCAATCCCTACTTCGAGAAAGCAATAGACTCCGGTTTTTACCTCTCCAATACCCCAGGAGCATACACTAGGTTCCCTTTCGACATCAACACCAGACCAGGTGTTATAGACCTGGCCTTCACTAACGCCCCCCTCACACGCGTTTTACACTCCTGGTCAACTAACCTCCCCGCAACAGGCTCAGACCACCTCCCTATCGCCATAGTGTTCACTGCACCCCTCATGAGAATAGCCCCTCCCTCACTATACTGGGACAAGACAGACTGGGAAGTCATCATTGAGAAGTTGAAAGACCTCGAGTTTCCTCCTCCGTGTCCCCACCCCACTGACCACGATCTAGACTGTTGGCTAGAAAGGCACATGCACACCCTTACCACTCTTCTCAAATCATGCACCCCGACTAAGAAAATCTCCATACACTCAAAACCTTGATGGAGTATGGCGATAACTCACCTAAGACAAGCCCACCACCGCGCCTCCACGGCACACTGGAAGGACCCCACCCCAACATCCCTGGATGAACTAAAAACCAACCGAAATCGATACTTTAAGGCGATTAAGAAAGCCATATCCAACTACTGGAAAGACTTGCTAGCCGGAGTTACGCCGCAGACGGTCTGGAAAGCAAAGAAAGCAGCCATGGGAAGGGAGGAAGACCGCTTCCTCGACCTCCCCAATGCAAGTTCACCACTGCAGATCAACGAGGCCCTGCTAGCGCACGTTTTCCCACCTAAACCCCCTGCACAATCAGTTGCTTATCCCCGCATTGACCCCGTGCACCCGCCACTGGCGCCTGAGGAGGTCTCCTCTGCGGCAGCAAGATCTTCCAACATTTCAGCCCCTGGTCCTGACCAAGTCCCCTATGGGGTGTGGAAGAAAGTCCACACAATAAACCACGCACTCCTAACGTCTCTCCTCGCCCCTCTCCTCGCCTATGGACACCACCCAAAAAGCCTGCAGATGGCTAACGGGATCGTCCTACCAAAACCGGGGAAACCGGACTACTCCACCCCCGCTTCGATTAGAATCATCGTCCTACTTGAGAGCTTCTCAAAGATATTGGAAAGGGTGGTGGCTACTCTTCTCTCCCTGATCGCACGCGAAGAAGGGCTCCTCAACCCAAACCAATGTGGCTCACTAGCTGGCCTCTCAACTTTCGACACCGCGACGGCCCTAGTCAAAGAAGTCAGGGCACGCCAAGACCCCTCCTCCAAAGCATCCTCCCTGTTCTTAGACATAAAAGGCAGATTTGATAATGTCTCCTCCAACCTCCTCACAGCCAAACTCAGGGCCAAGGGCACCCCCAAGTACCTGGTTGCCTGGGTCCGATCATTCCTCACAGACCGTTCTTGTCGTTTATTGTTTTAAGGAGCACTGTGGGTGTTTGCCCCGGTGCAAGTGGGCACGCCCCAAGGTTCTCCTGTCTCTCCTTTGTTATTTGTGATTTATGTTTCTGAATTGCATGTTGCTATACCCCATGGGGTAATTTTTTCCTATGTTGATGATTTCTTTTCAATTACTCTTTCTACTCCCTCTTATAGGGGGAATATCAGGTATCTTCAGTATGTTTTTTCTTTGCTTCAGAGCAGGGCAGCGATGATTGAAGTTTCCTGTTCAATCCCCAAAACAGAACTCATCCACTGGAGGACACCCAAGGACAGGTCCCTGGTCTCTAACCAACCCATAGCCCTCAATGGCTCCATCTTTTCGCCGTCCTCCTGCCTTAGATGGCTAGGATACTGGTTCACCCCGACCCTGGAAACAACAACTCACTTTACCAAAAGACTCACGATAGCTTCAGGGGACTTTGCCGCCATTAGGAGGCTCGCCCCCCCAGGGATTGGAATCCCTCCTCACATGTGCCGCAGGTTGGCTATGGGCCTCATCCTGCGTATCCTAACTTATGGGGCCGACCTCCTCACACCAACACTGGCCACAATGGACAAGATGGCCGCCTTATGGAACAGAGTGATGCGGTAGGTGACCAACTGCTTCACCTCGACTCCTACTACCATCCTGGCTATTGAGGCATGCCTCGGACCCCTTAGCCTGCTGATCCCCCAAAAGAGAAGGATGGCCGCGCTACGACTGGCCTGCTCCTCCCCTGCCTACAACCCGGCCTCGGCCAGGCTCCCCCCTGACTTCCCCTCATACGGCTCCCTCCCAGGAAGGACCCGACATCGAGAACTCCTCGTGGGTAGGAAACAAAACCATATTCCACTAGGTTGGAGCCAGTACAAGGCCGAACAACCGATGAGAAGCCATCTTCCGCTTGATTCACTAGCACATCTTCTCCTGCCTATGATGAGAGGGGATGACCTCCTCCCTCCGGCCTATCCGGCCTTAGAACCAGGGTTAACACCGCTGCCTACTACGAACTCGGGCTACAAATCCCTTAAAGCCTCCCTGAAGGGGAAGCTCCTGGATGACTGGACTCACCTGGCCCCACCCCCACGATACTACCAATACAAACCTTCGCTAAGGCCTCACGCCTTTATTGGGCTCGATCGCTTCACAGTTGGACGGATACACCAGGGATGCTCTGGGAAGAGCTACCTCGCAGCACATCACTCCTGGGATAACCAAGAGTCTTCCCCCCTCTGTACTTTCTGTGAGGAGGACGACGAAACGTTTCCACTTGCAATCCTGCACTGCTCGGCCAAAGCTGATAAGAGGTCACTCTACCTCCATAGAGTCTCCGACATTGGACAAGGCTCGCCTCTCTGGTCTTCCCTTTCTGCGATAATTGGCCTAGCAAACTTTATCCGGACCACAGGTACCGGGTTCCCTCCCCCCATGCCGCCAATCAGGCCACTTTCGCCGGTTGGCGAAGGATCCCCCACCTCTGCTGTTCTGCCCTGATTTATATACTTGCTTTATGAGATTTCCTTTGCTGTGTGTGATGAGAGATTTTATTTATTTTCCTTACTAATTTGAATGGTCACCGTGGGAGGTGCTTATGACCAATTTGTCAATTTGGAGATTTGTGCCGATGGTTTCTTTTGTTTGTTTGTTTGGAATTAAGGTTTTCTTTTTGCCATAGCTTACGCTGCATGTATGTTCTTGTACCTAACAAGCAATATATGATATAAAAAAAAAAAAAAAAAAAAAATAAGGTTTATTGTCTTCGGTAGTATGGAGAATGTAGTGGTTGGGGGTGAATTCAATGTTTGGGACCAGTTACTTCTTGATAGCTGAGTTGACAGCATTGTGTATGGTAAGATAGTTGATATCTTCTGGTAGTGGAGTCCTTTCTTTCTTAATAGCAATCTTACAGTCGCGTTTTGTGACAAGTACAGGGGGAGTGGTTTTCTTTAATGAGGGTGTTGCAGTCCTGACTTAGAGTGCTCTGGCAGCTTTTTAGGCCCAGGTTTGTGTAGTATGAGGTAGTGGCAAGGTAGATTGGTAGATAGTCGATGGTTATTTTATGAGCTATTGAGACTGAAGATGCACAACTTAGTTGGTAAAGTTGATAACCATGGCTTTCAACTCTTCAGTATCACAAATATGATAGTCTTGGACAATATGGTGGTGTTTTTGCACAGAGGTTTTAGTGATTTGTATAAGCTTGTATCTGGCAATCATGGCATTGAGATCGGGTCTGAGCTGTATCACCTGGGTGCTGATGGAATCAGTTGCTGTCTCCTCCTCTTTTGGGAGTTGGCAAGTAGGACCAACTGTTTGAGCCGGTACTAGGGTATTTTCAGCCATCTGGGTGTCTTTTGGTGATCCTGGGATCTCAGAGGAGGTGGGGTGGGAAGGGGACGCGAGAGGATGAGGTGACCCTTTACACTTGCCTTTACCTTTAGAAGGCATCAAAAGTGATAGAAAGTGTGACTCTGTTGATGAAAGTAATAGAAAACAAATAATGAAGTATGATTTGTTTGTGAAATGTCGTTAAATAAGTTAGGGAAGTGTTAAGAATAGGTTGTTGACCAATGAGGTGGGGGCTTGGTGAAAGATTTGCTGTATTTCTTTCTTCCACTATGGTTGTAATGGCAAGGGAGTTTATTTTTAGGTTCAGATTCAAGGAAAGGTTTGTTCTTGGCCAAATGTGCCTAACTCTCCATTAGTTGAGTATTGAATACTGTGCTCAATGAAGTCTGCTGATAATGCAGAGCTCCATAAGAAGTTCGTACTATGCTAAGTATTATAAATATTGTTGAACTCATTCCTCCTTGGGATCCTTAAAGGTATGATAAACCAGAAAAGCTTTTTGAGTCTCAAAGAGTTCAATTTCGAACAGCTCTGTATCAAATATTTCTTTGATCGGAGAAATATAGATGAGACAGTTATGGACTTCATATATATCATCCAAGCAAGAGCTGAGGTTTAAGTGTTCAGTGACCTTGTAGTTCATGTAGTGAGCATTGGTACTTGAAGAACTATCAGTATACTGGTAGGTAGACACTAAACTCTAGTGTAACTGAGAGATATAGGCCAAAATCTTTAATCAAAAACTCTACCAAGAAAGGCTTCACTCAATAAATAGGTAAGGTAAAGATTTTAACTGTAAAACAATTTTATATTGGTAAGATCATTTCACCATTGCTTGACGATTTCTGTGAAGTTCAAGAGGCACTTCCACATTTATATTCTGCATCTGAGTATTCGCAGACTACTTCTAACTACTATACTGTCCAGGTATCACTTTGGTTTTAATATGTAAATGTCCAGAATCTTATAAGTCCAAGAGCTGTTTGGCCCCAAATCTTCTCACACCCTTTCACGGTTACAGAATAGTATTTACCTGCTGAATTGACTACACCATTTGGTTTATGAAACAGATACCTTCAACTTGTTTAAACCTATAGCCTATTATGTTACTTCAGTCTCATTGACTATCATTCTAGTTATCTCTTCTGTCATGAAGTAATTAGTTTCATGTAGGGCTACCTAGTACCAATTCCATGTCCAAGTTCAATCTGCCAACATCTTGTAGGACTTTGACTTATCTAGGTCTTCCTATCTCAGCATACCTATTCTTGATCTACCTGCCTCCACAGAGGGGTCATATTACTAGGACCAACTAACCTATAGCTAATCTCTGAATTGTATAGGTAGATTTGGTATGTTCTCAATAGCTTCCATGATTGTGGTATCTTCTTGGAGTATTTCACTGAAATTGTCCCATCATCTCTGGATCACAATTTGGAAGCATAACTTTCATCAGCCAAAGTTCACATTTACTCTCTCTACCTTATGAGGTATATGAGGTATATGAGGTAAAATTATAAAACTCCCTTTGATGTAGACCCTGTTCCGGCCGTTGGGAACTATGCGTGAATCAGGATTAGCCTATTCGTGCTACATACTCATGCCTTCTCCCGATTGACTATTTCTCTTAGGACGCGTAACAGCGCTAATCTCCTGTTGCCCGGCGTTATGTAATATTTTCCCACTCTCCTTGATTTCTCCGGTTTCACCTCCCCTCCTCACAAGCAACCCGTCCTGTTGTTTCTCTCCCTGGAGAACTCATGACCTTCAATGTCCTTAACAAGCCGTATCATATTTCTTTTTGTTCTGTCTTCTATACCTTATCAGGAACCCGATCACTCTTACCTTGCCTTTTAGCCCTCCTAATGAACAATTACACCATTCCCCATCCTCGATAGGACGTTCTGCGTCCTTTTCACTACATCTCTCAGCTCCATGATTCCTTTCACGGACCGTCTCCTCGAACACGTGCTTCATGCTACAAGTCTGGAATAAACACTTTCCTCTTCACCCAACAATCATTTAACGACTCTTCCCGTCCCCATCACTAGGCGTCACATCTCAGTTCTCTATTCCCCACCTCCACCCGTTCATCGCTACTCTCTGCGGCTACTTTTGCATCACTCTCGACTCTTGAGCAACCATTTTATGTTCATTTTGTATGGACTGCTTCATGATGGCTCGCTTTGTCTGCTGATCATATGAATCCCTCGTTACATAGTTTGTTTACATCTTTGAGTACCTCCAACCTTATATATTATTCCTCCCTCGTCCTTTTACTCCTTTATCTTAGAATATTACAATTTATTTTTCATTGAAATGTTAATTGACTATCGCTATCCTTTGCTTATTGACAGCTATTCGTACTCCTCAGGACCTTCCACAAAAGCATCAATCACATCCTCCGCTTCCGGGTCCGAATTATTATCCTCTACTTCGCCTTCATCATCCCCAGAAACCTGTACCCCGAGATACTCTGCAGCGTCCGGGTCCTCTAGTGCCGCATGAGATTCAGGTTCTTGAACGAACCCATTATTACGAAGTAAGCGCTTTATTCGTTTCTTCGTATCTTCAACCAGCTTCTTTTGGACCACCACTGGTAATCGCTGCCATGTAGCCCTTTGGCACAAGTAAACATCTGATTTAAATTAGTACATCTTTAATACTAGTCTTACAACGTCCAATTTCTTCCAGTGAAAGGGTCAAACCAACTTTGTGCAGTTAAGGCAGAGAAATTTGATGGCTGCACAAAGGTCCCTGTGCTCCAGGCCTTTAAGGCATGGTAAATACAAGCCACTGTAAGACCTATCAAGATACCATTAATCCGACCGAGGAAGGATTTATCGGTTTGTCCTCGCATGTTAATATTGGGGAACCACTTGTGGTATAACAGTTTTGCTATCTCTGGTGCACCAAACCGGAAGCCGCAATTCTGCTCAAATTAGCCTTTCTCCGTCTCCTTCGTGACTCCGTCAAGTTAAACCTACCTCCTGCTTGCTTGGATGACACATAAAACGATCATCCTCCAGTAAATAGCAAACCTTTGCTCGCATTTCTGCCGGTTGCTTGTGTAGAAGGTCATAAAAGTCCTGCATAGTAATTCTAGTCTCTGAAACAAGATGAGAGCAGGTACTGGACTGCCTTGATTTCAACTGGAGAGATTGAATCAGCTTGGACAGAGCCGCAAGGAGACGCCCTTCGGCTATTGTGTACTCAGAAAATTCATGGCATGCTTCTGCATTGCCAAACCGGGCCAGCCAAGCATGCTCGCTGCCTTCAACCAGTAACTTTCCAATAGTGAATCATTTTCAGATGGCTTGACAAAAGGGTTAACGAACCAGGTATGATCCCGGACCATATTTGCAGCGTTTTCAAATACTATCCTTTCCTCACCTCGCATAAAGTTTGACCGATCTGAAAGTGAGGTTACTGTATCAACAATATCAGACGCACTATTGTCCTCTTCAGCCGCTTGACATCCATTTTGATGAGTTAAAATTGGCTGTAAGCCCAATATTGAGGGTGTGAAATGTGGTGAAATAAACCTGCAATAACCAGAATGTATTTGTGCTTGCTGGCTCTGTGATGAAAATGCCGAGGTAGGTCCAGTAAGAGCCAGTAATGGTGAGTCTGCAGTAAGCTTTATTATCAGCAGATTATATCAAAGACCGTAAATTCAAACTTACACATCTCAGCCTCTTTGCTCTTTATTGATGTTGTGAATAGTCTTTGACAGAACGTTTCTGGACTCTCTGGTGACGCTGAGGAGCCTCATCACTGTCCTCATCAATATCCGTAGCATCATTGTTGGCAAATAAATTTCCTTCCTGTTCATCTTGCTGCGATGGAAAATCAACATCTATGATGGAAAGTGAAGACCTTAGAGTGGATGCTGATGGTCATGAGAATCTGGATATGGCTGCTTAGGATCTATTTAGTACTGTATATAGTTTATATATAAGCTCCAGAGTCCTAAACACACCTCTACTCGTATTTCCATTCATTCTTGCTATGTCAGGAGTAGAATTTTGGGGCCAGGTGAAATGTGGACAGGTTGTACAAAGTTCAAGTTGTTGCTATACGGCCATTTACACTCAAGGACGTCCTCTGGAGGACGAATAACCCTTTTATTGAACAATAGTTGGTGGTCTGTATCCATCACGGACCTACACACGAAGAATCATAAACATTCTTTACCCTTTTCCAGTCACCAAGGCGATGTAGATGAGTCACAAAGGACCAAGCAGAGATTGAATTGCGAATGCTTAATGGCCTGACACAGTTTATCACACGGGCTCAATTAAAAATATAGAAAAAGGTCGTGTTTATAACTATTCTGGGTGAAACCAATGCATTATACCAGCTAAAACAGGACGTCTAAAGGTCTAAACATGCCGACTAACAATTGGTGCCCAGAGCCACTAACCGAAACTAACATGCTACTAAGGATTATGAGTAAAGAATTTGGGGAAATGAAAAGTCCTAAATAGGACGACAAAATCATCAATACAATATTGGAAAGCAAGAAAAAGCCAGAACACCAAGAGATATAAAACTACTAGTAAAGTAAACCCAAGAACCAAGAAAGCAAAGAAAGAAAAAAATAAAAATATGCGGGTCATAGCCCAAAGAAGACAAAGCCCAGCCCAAAGAACCCCAACCAAGCCTGAATCTGAATACCGCACATAAGGGTGCAACCCAAGAACCAAGAAATCAAAGAAAGCAAAGAAATGAAAAAAAAATAATACCCAGGCCATAGACCAAAGAAGATAAAGCCCAGCCCAAAGAACCCTTCGAAAGTCTACTCTGAATAACACAACTGGAGCCTAAGGTGCATCACAGCCTGGAGGAGGAACCCCAGGCGGGAGAGGAAGAACATGGCCATTCAGATCTCCATAAGAGGACATATAGTTTGGGCCTTGGTTGATACGAGCCCGGGAGATCAACTCATGAGAATGGTTTTGGAACCTAAGCACTCGCCTGTCATTAGTCTGAATTCTTCGCCGCCAGCCACCATCGGACCGAGGAAAGCCCTTCCAGCACTTTGTACCGTGTGCTAAATCATCTTCCAGCTCGGAATCGCTAGCTGGTTCAGTGTAGAATTTGGCCACATCTAATTGGCCTGGTTCCAAGCAGCGATCCCCACACCTGGCAAGAGGCGTATTCGGAGGAAAAAAGAGGGGCGTCCGGAGAGCCATCAGGAGGAGGAGCTGGGGTACGGTAGAGAAAGCAGGGCACCGTGAGAGGTCTGGCGTTAGAGAGATGAACCCAGGCATTGACTTGGTCGTCAGCAATTAGTTCCACCTGGTGAGTTCCGTCGCGGGTGGTGTTGACGGGTTGGATATCCTCGAGGATACCCACTAACTTTCATGGGTGTTCGCCGTCGTCAAGATTCTTACAAATGGCTTCTCCAAGCTCTTGAAGAGTATAGTGCTTTAAAACCCCCAACCAATTCCGATTTGCCAACCCCCCTACAGGAACAATCCAGGGAAGCGAGCCCGCAGTACCTTGTGGGGCAGCCGTAGTTTCGTTGTAAATAATTTTGAATGCTTTCTCGTCATAGATGGTAGGAGGGGGACGAACTACGGCTTCTGGTTGGCCGCCAGAATGGCCGGCAACCGATCTTTCCCCCTCATCATCGGAGTTCATACGTGCTGCTCGACGTGACTCTGCTGCTTTCTTGAGGACATCAACGATCAGTGAATCAAGGGCGCAATGGAAATTGGCGAAGGGGCCCGTATGAGGGCTGTGGAACTTGGCCTGGAAGCCCCGAAGAGAAGTATGGGAGACGGCGTCTGACCTCAAATTTCCATTCATCCTCCCCAGCCTGCCTCTTAGAGGTAACGCTCCTTTCACGAGACTTCTGCACGATGAATTTCCTCACGTCACGGTATCTCCTGCTGGCAATAGTGCCACCACGCCCAGTCAGGTTTAGCTCGGTTCTGAATTCGGCAGTGGAAAGCATTCTAAGAACCAATTAGATCAAGAAGCGAAGAAAAGGAGCCATAGGACGGCAGGAGGCCATCCTGGATAGATTAAGAGGTAAAAAAAAAAAGGAGTAGTGGTAGTTAGAACAGGAAATTTATCTACCCAATCTAGCAAATACTAATTAGTTTCTATTCTTATCAAGGAATGGCTACTTTAGCATTTGGAAGTCTTTAGTGATCACTTACTCGTGGTAGATCTTGCTCAATGCTTGCGAGTAAATTGAAAGCCAATGTAGTATAAGTAGGTAAAGTATCAAACAGAGCTCGCGAGGACTGAATTGGCTGTTGTGCGTTGAATTAATGCTAGCGCGAGATATAGGTGATGGGAGGCTGGGAGTGACACAAGAGGATGCAGTCTAAATACTGATTAGCTAGGGTCAAGTCAGCCGTGAAGGGTAGCAAACATACCTTTGATTGTCGCAAATTAAATACTATCAATTCTGTGCAATTGCGGTGAATGGAGATGATGGTGAGGAAAGGCGAAAAGGGGAGCTGGGAGGGGTTCTATATAGCAGGAGAGCGAACAATTCAAGGTATTTGTTTTAGACTCAAGTTTCGAGTTCGGAAGACTGCTTAAAAAAAAGACGAAGACCATCTTGAACAGAATCTTGAAAAGCTTTTTCAACCGTACAAATAATTGTACCAGCATACAGCAAAGTGAGTTTCAACATCCAACACTTCAGAGTTGTATGCTTCAACTCATAAGTCAAGCAAACTTGAATTTTAGCCATGGCGGAGAAGGAGCGGATTGTGTAAAGGATGGCAGTAGCTTGGTTCGTGCTCATATTGAATAATAGTTGACAGGGGCGCAGAATGAGGAAATGTTTATGTGGGTAAAAAACGGATGATTAACAGTGGAATTAAGCTGCTGATAGTGTCCAATATTCTGGTACCTTAGACAATGATCGTAATATTCATGGTGGTCTGAGATTGAAAGTCAGGAGTTATATACAAATTAGGAAAAGTGTGGCGGCCGTGGAGAGTCATCATAGCAACGGGTCAAGGCCTGACAATCATTCGAGCGGCAGGCTTACGCAAGAGGAGGGCTATCCTATTATCAACCAAGAAGGATAGCACTACTAGAGAGTATCCCGTTCGCACCCTACTTGGTTCCTTCTGATACTTATCCGCTATTGTTTTCCGAAGACCTATCTGTACAAATCGTGAGGTACGTTTGATATTTTTTAGTGCTTTATTCGACTGCTTTGTACCTTCAAAAGTCCTTACTGAATCTAACAAAATAACATTACAGAATAGTACAGGTGTCACAATGCCCATACTGCAATAAAAAGTACAGGTTGAGTACCTAGTACAGAAACCACATCGAGAAGCAGCACCCGGACTTTGTACGGCCTCCACAAGCTGTACAACAAACAATTGGAGACAGAGTACAACCTCCAAATCCTTTTCCAGAAGCGAACTAAACACATGAACTACACAATTCAATCGAGATCCAAATAGCAGATTACGAATCAGAATCAGACCACCGCATAGCAGATTCAGATGTTGAGAGTGTTAACCTTTTTGAAAGAGAAGATCGTCTCATAGATTTTGTTGAATCACGGGCATCAACAAAACATCACACTGCTGGAAGAGTTCTCCGTGACGCTGTACAACGCCAAAAGGCTGAAGATGAGCTATGGGCACCCTTTCAAAGTAAGACAGACTTTGAACTTGCACAGTGGTTTATTGAAGCAAAGGTACCCAAGGAGCATATTGATAGGTATTTTAAGAATAGATTGGGGCCCAAGAACAGTACAATAAATCCGCGTATCGTCTATTTCATACCGTTAATGAACTAGAATCGGGCTTGGGAATGAGAAGTTGGAAAGAGGGCCTGGTATCATTCACTGAGTTGGTAAGCGTATCTATTCTATTCAAGTATTTTGTTAACCAAGCGCAGGACATTGAGGACGCAGACGGGTTAGAGCTAGCTACATCACAGCAGAAACCTTTTTTATCGCAATCCTCACGCTTTTGCGAAATATCTGTTAGGCCAAAAGTGCTTTGCTCAAGATATTGTTTATGCCCCGGTAAAGGATTGGGATAGTGAAACACCTCCGGCCCGAGTTTATTCAGAGATGCACGCGGGGGATTGGTGGTGGGAGACTCAGGTAGGTTAAATTTTGACATTCTGAGGCTTTACCACACTGTGGTCAGGCGTAAGGTTAACGAGTTGTACAGGATAGCTAACCAAAAGGAGCAACACTAGAACCGATCATATGTTCTTCAGATGTTACGTTCCTAACAAACTTCTCAGGAGATAAGAAAGCCTGGCCAATCTACCTAACCATTGGTAATATCTTATCGAAAACAAGGAACAAATCTTCTAAGCATGCGAGCGTCCTATTGGCACTTTTACCTGTCCCAGCCAAGATGCTAGGAGTGGCATCCCGAGATTCAAGGCAGCGACTAGTAAACAATGAAATCCTTTGTAAGCTGATCGAAGCTATTTTCACTCCGATAGGCGAGGTTTCTGAAGTCGGAATTGAGATTGAATGTGCTGATGGCAAGGTTCGGTGGTGATTTCCACGTCTTGCTGCCTGGATTGCCGATCATTTAGAAAATGTTACATTGCATGGAATTCAACAAAATCAGTGTGCTGTTTGCGAAACTACTGCAGATCGGTTAGGGTCCTATACAGGACGTTCTGCGGCCATACACAATTACAAAAAATACTAAAGACTTTTTGCCGAATACTCCAACGGCAGTAGCGATGCTGGTGAAGATCTGATTAATCGCGGGTTCAAGTTGCGTCCAAGCGTCTTTTGAGGCCTTCCAGACGTTCACCAAGCTCACTTGCCGAAACCGGATATCCTGCATGTTGTCTACTTGGGAATATTTGAGACTCATCTCATGAAGTGAATTATCGGATTTCGCAAGAAATACAAGAGGCTGCAGGCCTTTGACGCCGTTTGGAAGAATTTACCAGCGTATCCTGGCTATTCTCCACCCAATAAAGAGTATAGTAGAGTTTCACAGTGGACCGGAAAAGAGATGTGAAATCTTGTTAGGATCCTTTTACCATGTTTTGCTGCTGCGCTATGTCGGCCGAGTACCACTGAACGTCTTAGTTTCACCAAAGCATTAACTTGTGTTCGATCAATTATCGACTTTACGCTAATAGCACAATACCGAAGTCATACCGAGGAGACGATTCAATATCTTGAGCGATACCTTAAAGCTTTCCATAATCACAAGGATGTCTTTAAGGAATATCGAAAGGATAAGTCCACAGCCCGAAAGGTACAGGAGGTAACTGCAAGGATAAGGAGTACAAACCATGAGGTGCTTAATCAGCACAAACTTTCAGGTCTCACGGTGACTCAAAGACGGCGCATTGCGGACGAACAGCGTCAGTAGCTAGAAGGAGTCGTGGCCGATACCTATGATGAAGATGTTGATTTCAACTTTGTCATGATTCATCTACTAAGTCATTTTGCGGACCATATACGGCGTTTTGGAAATATTCAAATGTATTCAACTGAGTCTGGGGAGACCAGTCACGAGATAACGATCAAGGAGGGCTACAGACAGTCAAATAAAAATGATACCAGCTATCAGATACTGCGAACGTATGCGAGACTCGATAGCTTCAAAATTCTTGAAATGAATGTCATCGCGAACGATATACATCCTTAATGTGACGAACCCGAGAGCGAACAAGTCCAATGACGGATCAGATCGTCAGTTAAGCAACAGTAGCGGCACGGACTAAGTATTAAAACAGTTACTCAGTTTGACGAAACATTAGAATATCTCCCCAGACTCTTGGTTGACTATTATCGGAAGAAATCAGCTGGAGAAAGGATTTTTGGTGAAGATTTACTTGAGAGGTTTCCAATTGAAATATGCCGTCTTTTACGAGTTCCAGGAAGGAACTTTCAGGACACAAGCAAGATTACATGGCACCTTCGTCGTTGCACAGGTAGACAGCTGTGGAAATCGACTGGGTGGAGTACGAATGATTGGGTATGGGGGGATTCTTGCAACGAAGATATCTACGGAGCACTTAAAGCACTTTATCTGGCGCGTTTAGTCTCAATTTTCAAGGTTCGTGAGCAGATTACAGGCTCAGTTGACAGGCTTGTACTAGTAGAAAGACTTCATGTAGAGAATTCGGGAAAGATTAGCGATCTTACAGGACTGGTTACCCTCACTTTGGGGACGGCGAGGAGGCCACATGTGACCACACAAATTGTGGTAAGCATTAAACGTATCATAGGAATGGCGCATCTAGTTCCGGAGACTCCAGGGAGAGGGAATACACGTTGGTATGTAAATAATAGAATAGATGTAGAAACTTTTAATAGAATTTATTAGAAGATTGTGATAAGAAAGTCGAATTTAAAGGGTGATCGATGCGACACGTAGAGGTCAGAATGAGACGAAATGGGATGAACGAGACGAAATGGATAAGCAACGAAATTGACAACTAATGAAAGACATCTACCTAAAAGTTAAAGTTGGGAAATGCTAGAATGGGCGTATAGGGTACCAAAGAGGACGAACTATGGCTAAAGAAGACGATCATGAGTAAGCGAGGGGAGTCACAGGTGGCAGATCTTGGTAGAAGTGGTGAAGTGAAAGGGGAAACGTTGTGAATGCATAGGGGTATTTTGGCTCCGACAACGTCTACAGGGCGCCGAAGGCCACAACAGAAAAACAAGGGGGCAGTGCAGAGTGGTGAGTTGGCAGGGGTTTTTCCGGTTGAGTAAGGGCTGGAAGAGGCTGCACAATGTCCTATTAGAGACAGGGAGAAAATACGAAAAGGTGTGGGGGCCGCGGAATAGCTGTTAACTGATTGAGGGTGTGGTGGGACAAGAAAAAGGGACCAGAATCAGAATGGACGCAAAGAAGTTACAATGTGCTGCACAGAGGCTCCTTGAGGACGTGTAACAGACAGGTTTGCATGAGGTAGGAGAGGTATAGGGGGATCTGGCAGTGCTAGCTACAACAGGAAGATAAGTATATACTACATGAGGAAGAATTCTTTTTGCTGATGTTGAAGCCTACTAGCTCAATGCGCCTCCCATGGATCTCTTCCATTCCACTTCTCATATATCACCAAATGTCACCTTTCATCTATCTTGCAAATACCAGGCAGTTGGACCGACGGTAGCAATGTATATAGTGTAATAAAATGGTCTTCAGTATTGTGACATTCTAGTTACAGGATGTAACTTCCCAAATCTCATCAATAACATGTGGACCCCATAAGGAGGCGGGAGAAAGGTGTTCACTCTCTGAAAAATTAGTGGTCTGTGTACAGCTACCCCTACTGTGGGTCTGCGCACCTGTCTCATATTACCATATGCCTAATAATAACTTACATGAATTAATATTTTCTGCTGAATCTTTCTAATAGAACCTAGCAAGCTCAGGTCTCCTAAGCTGTACTCCACTTAGAAGGGACTATTCCTCCTTGGAGTATTTCTTTAGAGATCAGGGTGACTTGAGGTTGATATATGATAGTGGATTTGTTAGATTTTTATGTATTTTCTTTTGCCATTTCATGCGTGACAGGTAGTTTACATTACCAGTATTAGAGTATATATAAGTACCAGTAATGTCCTAACATTTGTCATCCTCCGTCTCCGCTACACCTCCGGTGATTGAAATTTATTTCCTATTTGCGATAGACTCAACACCACACCAAACTATCACCACTTTTCGGTCTGCACCCTCCCCCTGGGGGGGGTGTAGGCTATCTCCATCCATCCTTCTAGACTTCAAGCTTGTCTCCCCATCCCTTTCCCTGTGGGCCCACCTCGCTGGGATACTCTATCCTCCCCTCTGGCATCTCACGATGTCCAGAAACCTCTTTACCCCGCTTTTGCTCTAGCTTCACTTAGCATCAGCTCGGTCAGCTACAACCCTTTCTTCATCTTGGCAGACAGCTGGGATTACGGTTTGCGGTACGCGATTACGATGGATTCCTGTATCCCTCCTCCTAAAGAAACTGAAGGAGTTGTGTCAGGTTTCCTCAACAGGCCACGGTCGATTTCGCCACCCTCCTTCCTCACTCATCGCTTCAGCTGGTGGTATCCCATCTACTATAGTGACACTATCTCTCTGAGAACAAGGGACTACATGAGAGACGTGGTAAAACAGCTGGCTTTGTTTGGGGCTTACTGGAGGCCGCCTAGAAGGACACGAACACGATACAGACAGCCTTTTTGTCGCTTAGGGACTGATGCCTTCCTCCTACACTCCCCACAGTTGCGATGGGCTGGCACCCGACTGCTTCACCACCCCTTGGCTGGCACCCTACTGCTACCAGACAGCTTGCATCTTACTGCCGTCTCCACTCTTCGTGGCCTTTGCACCCGCACCCCCACCCAAGCTGGCACCTTACTGCTACCCAGGCTGGCACCCTACTGCTACCCCCACTTCGCTGGAGTTCCTCCGGCACCAACCCACCTCCAGCTGGCACCTTACTACTACCTCTCACCAGGCGTTGAAGGTGGCGTTGCCCCTCCTGCCTAACAGTTCTTCCTCTGGGTGAAAAAGGCCGACACCTACCTCCATACCTCTTTATGAGCCCATACCAGGTAAGGCGTTACCACCCCAGTTTACACTTTTTGGCTAGTCATCCCTATAGGGGGTGCATTCTGGGATATCAATTGGTTTCTATTGTACCTTCGGGCCGAGATTTCCCGCTGGACTTTTCCTGATGTTTCCTGCTTGTTTCTAGTTAGGCTTCTCTTATTCTCCGAGTTAGTTTGCGAGGTAGGGATAGGTCTGGCTGGTGACGAGATGTGCGGTTCGCCCCAAACGAGAGGGGCTTGGGATGGACGGCTTTTACCTGGCGGGGGGAGTGATGTTTGAAATTAAGGGTTTTCTTTTTGCCATAGCTTACGTTGCATGCACGTTCTTGTACCCTAATCAAGTAATATATGATTTAAAAAAAAAAAGAAGAAAAAAAAAAAAAGATTTTGTCTTAACATTTGTCCTGCCCTAGAGCCCGGGCTGTCCATATTACCCCCCACCCCATCACACTACAAGACGCTTAAGGCCTCTCTAAGGGCGAAGCTCCTAGAAGATTGGACACACCAAGCCCCACCCCCCCGCTACTACCCATACAAAGCCACGCTAAGGTCCCACGCCTTCATGGGGCTGGACCGCTTTACAGCAGGGCGGATACACCAAGGAAGGGCTAGGAAGAGCTACCTAGCCACTCATCACTCCTGGGAGGACCCCAGCTCCTCCCCCACATGCATTTACTACGTGGAAGATGAAGAGACATTCACCCACGCAATCCTCTAATACTCAGCCAAGTCCGACAAAAGGGCGCTCTACCTCCATGGAGTCTCCAACATTGGCCAAGGCTCACCTATTTGGACCTCACTTCCCGCCATCATAGGCCTCGCCAAGCACATCCATACCACGGGCACCAGATTCCCCCCACCCATGCCCCCAATCAGGCCACTCTCAGCCCCACAGGAGGAACCCCCTCCCCGCGCTGCCCGTCTTTAAGTTGTTACATGTTATTGATGAATTTTCCTTGCGAGTTTGCGATGAAAGTTGGTTGATTTTCCTTACTGGTTTGATTAGTCACCGTTTGAGGTTCTTGCGACGAATTTGTTTTTTTTGGAGATTTGAGCCGATGGTTTCTTTTGTTTGTTTGATTGGAATTATGGTTTTCTTTTTGCCATAGCTTACGCTTTTTTTTTTTTTTTTTTTTTTTTTTTTTTTAAA
>JACCEG010000180.1:262091-285512 GCA_014065205.1 Tuber brumale
AGGAGGAATGTGGCGAAGTCGACCGTAGGTCGTGGGAACCCAAACCCAGGCCCAGAAGGGCGGGGAGAGAGAAACACCGAAGTCGCCTACCGCGAACTGTAGTCCCAGCCGTCTGGAGAGAGAAACCGTGAAACCCGACCGTGCCACTGTTAAGCGAGGTGCAAAACAACAGCGTGGCAAGAGGAGCAAACAACGTCCTGAGACATCGTAGGAGGGAGGAGGAGGGGCCCAAGAGGGTAGACCTCGAGAACAGGCTTCGAAGTCGATGCCCGAGGGCAAAGAAGTGATGAAAAGGATGGCCAGGACCCCCCAGAGGGGGGGGGTCCTAGACCGAAAAGCGGTGATGGTTGCCCCTGGTGTTGAGTCGTTCTCAAATAGGTAATAAATTTCAACGACTGGAGGTGTAGCGGAGACGGTCGATGTGCCATAGCTTACGCTGCATGCACATTCTTGTACCTAACAAGCAATATATGATATAAAACAAAAAAAAAAAAAAAAAAAAAAACTCCTAACATTTGTGAACATGATCACTATTGTATGCACCAACATCTTGAGGCTCTGGCCAATTTTTTGCCTCTACGCAATAGCAGTTCGTTTCACCTATATCAGGACTTTACAAGTACTCAAATATCGGTACAAGATAAGTCTGGTACGATACCACAAATTTAAGTCTTTGCTAGCCTGTTTCGGATGCCAATTTTCCATTCTAGATATCCTCTACAACCTTTTCACTTCTTCATCTGATGAGTGATGTTACAGTTTCAACCTATTTGAATTCTTGATTCTATTTCATGATAGCTTCAAGTCCATAATTTTATAGGATTTTTCTTTCCCACTACCATTGTCTAACAAGATCATTTTATCTTACTTTCACTTTATTCCACTACCTCTATCTTCCTTACCCTTTAGGCAATCTTTTTACAGCAACAATTACAGTTGACAGACATTCTGGACCCTCAAGGGTATTGGCTGCAAAGTCAGTATTGTACATCTCAAAAGCTCTTCAGAAATCCTTCATGCTAAAGGCAAAGGTTTCTAGACTATGACATCATGTTTCTATACTCTCTCTCTCATCAATGACATTTTGTAAACAAGCAGCTTTAAGTACTAGTGGAGAGTAGACTACAACTATTACAACTAGAGAGTTGAAATTGGCCTAAATATTTTGTGGGCCAGAAGAGCTCATATTCAGAAGTGGTATTTATGTGGCGCCTTTTCTGGAAAAGGAGGTAGTTGTGAGAAGAGTTAGGCTACCATCAGTGGCTTCAGAAAACAGGTAGCACATTGATGTGGCTAAGGAAGGAGAGACTGCGGTAGAGTATGTAGCAATAACAGAGGTGGATAAAATGACTTTAATCCAGGAGCCTGAACTTCTAGTACCTGAGCCTAAAATCAAGAAAGAGAAGGGGACTATTACGAGTGACCAAGTTCATGAAAGGTTGGCGGAAAAAAGAAGGCTGGCGAGCTGAATATAAGAAGAGAAAGCAGTAATGACTGTGGGGATGAATGGTTGGAGAACTAGGACAGTTGTTCAGTTTGTTGAGAAATTGGTTTACAAGAGACGAAAGAGGAGGCAGTTAAAAAGACTGTCATAATGTGTTACGGCATAATAGCTTTTAGGTAGAAATATAATCCCTTGATGGCCGAGCCTATAACTGGTAAAGAAGAAAAACTTAAGGTAGTTATGTGTAACTGCTATAGGAAAGAGTTGTTGATGAAAGATTTTTGTCACAGGTCATAAGATGTGTGTGACAAGTGTGAAATGAATATGGGCTTTGAGTGTAAGGATTTGGGGATGTGTAATGGATGTGAGACAAATTAAGTTCCAGCAAAAAAATCGAGAAGATGAATGTGAAAAATGTGGGATGGATCTCGAGCTGGACTCTAAATGTTTTAGATTATGCCACAAGTGTGGCACAAAGTGGATTAGGGAGGATGATGAGGAAGAGGAAATAGAAGAGGAAATGGAGGAATGGAAGCCTCAATGGAGGAGTAGATGGTGAAGAAGAATTGGAATTTGGTTTTTAATTTTTGATTTTGATTTTTGATTTTGTTTGTGTTTTGTTGGAAGTTGTTTTTTTGAGTTGGGTTGGCTTACCTCATGGAACGTAATGCTAGAGGATAGATAGCCTGTTAGGAATGCTTCTTGGTAGTTAGTTACCGAATATATTTGAATTTACAGGTGTCGCCCGACTTTTGTCCTCCATAAAACAAAAACGCCACAAACCACCTTTGCTTTGGTGAAAATCCCCGTTCCCATAGGTGTCGCCCGACTTAAAGCACCCCCGAGTACTCGTAGGGAAAATGGTAGTACGCTCGACAAGCCCAATGTCTCACAAGGAGCAAGGGCTCAGGGACCCTTTTAGAGGCTCTATTGACAGGAAGTGCAATTGACAACGACATGTACCGGTACTAGGGTACAAGGGTAAGTGGGGCGCGGAAGCACAATTCTCAGAGTTTACTAGCCTATTCAGGGTGTCTCCCAGCCTATCCCGGGTGTCGCCCAACTTTTTTCTCACATACAAAAAACGCCACAAAACACATGTAAAAACCTTGTTCCCATATATGGGTGTCGCCCGACTACTCGAGTAAACGTACCCCCCGAGTACTGTACTCGTACTCAGTCGACACGAGCTGCCGGTATCAGAAATACCTATCCTAATCCCTGATAAGGCCGTGTAGTACTTGACCATTCATAAAGTATTCGGATGCCTCGGCGCCAAAGTATACGGCGGGGCACCTAAACATGGAATATTGGTGCCAAGGCGTCCGGATACTTTATGAATGGTCAAGTAAGGGTAGCTTGTGGTCCATCGGTACTAGCTGACTTTTTTAATGTTCGGACACCTTGGTGCTAATTTGTATCAGGCTTGGGCCAAGTGTCCAGATACGTTTGAAATCAGCTGGTATAACTGAGTCCGGGCGTCCAGCGATAAGGTTGAAATTTGTCAAAGAGAACCATCGCATGGGAGAGAGAGGGTGAGCGAGGCTTGTGGGCCACTTCCGTCACTCATACAGCAGTACCGGTACTGTGCTCGAGCACTAAGGTACTAGTGCAGGTGCCTCGTGAGGCCACTGTGGCAGGTGGACCAGAGCGCCAAGCTTCACCCTTCATTAAATTTTGGTCACACTCAACAATTTTGGCCAGGGGAAACTGAAGTCGCCCTCCCATGCTCACCCCCCAAATGCAGTGCTGTACCGTACTCTTGTGTAGGTATACGGTATCCGGTTGTCAGATCGTGGAGAAGTTTGTAGAGTACCCTCACTCGCATTCTCACATACGGAGGTATAGCCCCTAAGTATTGTATATTTTACTAGCAAGGGGTGTTCGGCTAGTGCGGGCAAAAGTATGGAATTGGGTATGATGACTACCTAATTGAGTATGACGACCACCCTATTCACCCCTGACCCCCTGCTAGCAGAACACCACTTGCTAGTAAAATATACAATACTTAGGGGCTATACCTCCGTAGAACTGAGTACGCAGGGCCCAAGGGCCAACGAATTATCCCTCTGTCCTCTTTCGCTTCCTCCCTCAAGCTCCGCCATCATTGGATTTGCCGCGCATCCTCCACACGCACGGCTCAGCACTCCCACTGCAGTGCCCAGCCATTTTTTTCATCGAGCTTCCTGCTTCTCCCCCCCTATCTTGTTCCCTTTGCAACACTTTCAATCCATTGACTACGGGTTCTTTTTAATACCCCCTATCTCCGCTCCTCTCTTCCATTTCTCATCCTCCCCTCCCCCTTCCTCTCTCACCACCGTGGTCTCTTTTATCAACCACATCATCCACAATGGGCGGTTCCCAGTCGGAGGACTCCTTTGAGTTTGTGGACACCCCACCGGCGTCGACACCTCAACCGGCATCGGATTCTTGCGGTGTCAGGACTACTGACGTGAGTACCATCCAATTCCCCGTCATAACCCCTTGCTTTCAACTTTGTCCCCACCCGTAAATTGGGGAATATCAAAATCTGACTTTTCGACAGTATCCAGCTATTCCCAATGCGCCTCTTCCCGCTGAAGGCTCAGGGAACGACTCCTGGTCCAACACGCTCATGTTTGGACTCTTGCTTGGCGTTCCCTACTACCTAAAGTACAAAGTTGGCGGTGGATTCAAGACTTTTGTCTTTTTCGCCCTAATTGTGGATCTTCCGATCTTGGTTGGATTCTGGGTCGTCATGTCCACCTATTCGCCGAGGAAGAATGAGAAAGTCAAACTCCCCGGGAGGGGTGTTGAACACTATCTCGAGTTCCACAAGCAAGAGGATGCCGTGAGATACAAGGGCAGTACTAAAATTCCTATGGAAGTTTTCTACGAAATGTATTTTGAGGGCGATGTTTCCTTCAAGGGAGACTGCTTGGAAATTCTTGAACACCGTCACGACTGGGCCAATTTCCAATTTACTAAGGGTCTTTTCAAGCACTTTTTGTTGGGCATGGTTCCAGAGTTGCTTGTGCACTCCCGCTCTCAGGGTGAGAACCTTAACTTTATCACCTGGTTGCAGAATTGTGCTAACACAAACAACAGATGAGGAACAGGTCCGCGATCATTACGATCGCGGTGATGACTTTTATGGTTGGTTCTTGGGCCCGCGCATGATCTACACTTCCGGTCTTATTTCCGACATCCACAAGGAGGAGTCTCTCGAACAGCTACAGGACAACAAGCTCAAGGTCGTTTGTGAGAAAATTGATCTTAAGAATGGTGATCGTATGCTCGATCTTGGCTGTGGATGGGGCACTCTTGCTCGCTTCGCTTCCAAGAACTATGGTGCCCACGTTACCGGTATCACTCTCGGCCGCAACCAAACCGCGTGGGGAAACTCCGGCCTCCGCCGCGATGGGATCGAGGAATCTCAATCGAAAATTTTATGCATGGATTACCGTGATACTCCTATCCCCTCTGGAAAGTATAACAAGATCACTTGCTTGGAAATGGCCGAACACGTCGGCGTCAGACACTTTGGAGCCTTCCTGAATCAGGTATACAACATGCTCGAGGACGATGGAACCTTCTTCTTGCAGATCGCTGGTTTGAGAAAGTCTTGGCAGTTCGAGGTAATAAGCGTCTCTTATTTCGGATATTTTGCCTAAGATGACTAACATGGGTTTCAATAGGACCTCATTTGGGGGTTGTTCATGAACAAATATGTCTTCCCCGGTGCTGATGCTTCTACTCCTCTTGGTTGGTTCGTTGATAAACTCGAGGGTGCTGGTTTCGAAGTTAAGAGCGTTGATACAATCGGAGGTACATATCTTTCATCCCATGTTGCTATTGAACCCTAACTGATGAACTTATAGTTCACTACAGCGCTACTCTCTGGAGGTGGTACAGAAACTGGGTGGCAAATCGCGAGAAGGTTGAAGCCAAGTATGGGAACAGGTGGTTTCGCATCTGGGAATTCTTCCTTGCCTACTCGAGCATTATCTCTCGCCAGGGTAGTGCTACTTGCTACCAGATTGTCCTCCACAAGAACTTGAACGCTTTCCACCGTGTTGAGGGCATTAGCACCCAATACCACCTCTCTGGAGCTCTTTCTGTTAAGAGGGATTAAAGTTTTGTTTTATCTTGCATTTCAAATTTCGCGGCGGTATTTGGTTTCAAAATAGTGGGAAGGTGAAAAACGGTTTGTAAGCATACACTGGGATATAGACGGCGGTGGTGGGGTCCCCATGGAAAAGTCAAACGAGCAGTGTTTATAATTGTCAATGGATACGAACATTCAACTCTGTTATGTGTAGATATAGGAATTGGAGGTGTGCCGGTTGGTATCATTTGATAGATTAGTCGGGAATTGGAGTAATGATTGGTCTGGGGGCTTGGCATCGTGAGCCTCTGAGATGGCATTTGCCGAGGTTGATCTTGCGGCAATGTACTAGTACTCGAGTACTAGGGGGTGAGCATAAGTACCTATGTACTCGGGGGTTGAGAAAAGTCGTGGCCACCCCCCCCTGTAGGTGTGGCATTTGTATGGGGACTATACCAGGTTAGGAAATTCGAGTGATAACTAGTGAGAACTTTTTGGTGTCGGCAAAAAGTCCTGGCCACTTCCGAATGGAGAAGTGGCGCTTGCTCAAGCAACACGCTGGATGAGGGCCTGTGTAACCGGACAGCAAATACCCTTACACCCGAGTACTTCGTACACGCAAAAATTAGGTGTGTGTGACCATCGGAACTTAGCTCGATTTTCGAGGTGGAAAAAAGCCTGTCAAACTCTTGGCACATTGAAACACACCATACTCAACCCCATGATTGGCTGATTGACCAACGAGCCAACCAGAATGACTTCGCCAGACTTACTCGAGTAGACTACCCACAACACCCAGTACACAGCACTCATCCTAACTTGTCGACATAGCGTTGTCTGATATTGACTTTCGATTTCCTTTTGAATTACAATAGCGATTGATATTATTTTATTTACGGGCATGTCACTGCGATTCCCGTCTTCCAGTAGTCAGGTAGTAACCACCCAGGATCTTACCCGAGGTCTACCGAGGGTAACTGTAAGGGTACCGTAGTATTCGTGGACCTTCATGGCAAATAGATTTACAGTCAACGGGTGATTACCAGTGGGGTGCGTACCGCATACAAGTCATCTATCCACCCTTGCGTTTTCCTTTGTTCCTCTACATTTGTTTTTCTCCACCCGAATCATTCTCGCGATATCCCACCCAACATACCAAAGTTTTATGAGCGTTGTTAGATTGCCTGGACACCCCACCATGATGACTTCCCGACCTGCGAAACTCTCCCAAACCTTCCCATGGATCAAAACACCCCTTATAGTCTCTGCCCCCATGCGTCTAGTCTCGGGCTACAAACTCGCAGTCGAAGTTTCCAAAGCCGGGGGCATAGGCTTCTACGGACCAGGCTACGACGTAGACCCGGTCCCGGGCGCTCTCCGAGCCGCCCGTGAAGCCTTCGCCCTCTCAAATCCTGCAGAGGTACTGCCCATCGGCGTCGGCTTCCTCCTATGGAAAGCCCCGCTGGAGCCGGTGCTTGACGTGCTGAAGACATACCGCCCGGCCGCAGTCTGGTTATTCGCGCCGAAGGATGAAGCGCAGATGCAAGAATGGGTGTACGCTATCAAGAGCAACGCTCCGGGTGTGAGTATCTGGGCGCAAGTCGGAAGCCTCGCTGAGACACAGTCGATCGTTCGGTCGGATGTCGATGTGTTGGTACTCCAAGGCGGGGATGCAGGCGGTCATGGGATTTCAGGGCGTAGGGGGAGTATCATGCAGCTTGTACCTGAGGTTATAGACATGCTTGGCCATGGAGATGGTAGGAGAAGCAAAGCGTTGACCGTGTTGGCCGCCGGCGGTATCATAGATGGGCGAGGCGTTGCCGCGGCATTGGGGTTGGGTGCACAGGGGGTTGTGCTCGGGACGAGGCTTATTGCTTCCACAGAGTCTGAGGCACATGCTGGGTTTCGAGGAGTCGTGGTTGGGGCTAGGGATGGAGGGAGTGGTACTGTTAGGTTTGTTTACCTACTTTAGCCTTCAGTGTGGGGTATGGGGCTAATGGTGGGATTATGATAGGACAAGGCTTTACGACGAACTTCGTGGAACGGGGGATTGGCCGGAGCAGTACGATGGAAGGTTGATTGTCAATGATACGTTTCAGGATGACGTTAGCGGGCTATCGAAGCTGAGAAACAAAGAGCTTTATAATGAAGCAATGGAGGCAGATGATTGGAATAGGCTGACTATGTATGCGTATGTTACGTTCCCCTTCTCAATGGGTGTTTGGCGGTGGAGAGGAGTGAGTAAGAACTGATGGGTGATTTGTAGTGGGACTGGAGTGGGATTGGTAAAGGAGGTATTGCCCGCTGGGGAGATTGTCGAAGAGGTTAGGCGTGAGGCAGTTGCTGTTATTGATCGGTTGGGGAAGGTTTATGGTTCGTGATTGTGGCTCTGTTGTAGGGGGGGTGTCTTAGCACTGTACTCATATGTAGACTTCAGCGGATGGCTTAATTAGGGCCCGTTTACCTATATAAACGGCTGTCTAGTGTGTGTTGACGGTGTCTACCGTCAAGGGGGTCTTAACGGTTGGTAGTATTGGAGGCTGAATTCTGGTTACATGTTTACCTAACTCAGTGCCAAGTGCACTATCTACCACACTAATGCTAGTGTGAATGAAAATCTTTGCAATATGACATAACATGAGAGTTTTGAACTCTATTGCCAACTTCCTCATCCATTCCATTACCTCTGAGTTACCAAACCCTTGAACCAAGCCATCATTTAAGTACTTTCTGCAATGGCACCTCGCAAGAGAAAGATACCTTCTGCCCCCTCTAGTGGCCCTTCGTCCATTACTTTCACACAAGAGCCAAAATCTGTCAACACACAACACAAGAAAAAAAGATGAAAACATCTTCCCAGCCATTAATGGGTTTAGTGGAGCAGGTAGCAGAGGTGGAGACCATCGAATGAAAGGCTCAGACAGAGAAAAGCATACGGGAGTCCGGGAATCCCATGAAGATCAGCTATGTGGTAGAAGTGAGAAAGGAAAAGGCAGATTCTGAATAAGGTTTGGATAGGACCGAGCATGATAGAGAGGATATTGAAGATGGTGATAATAGTTTAGGTAACAAGTATCAGGATAGAGAGACACAAATAGGACCAAGCCTCAAGCGCAGATATCAGTGGTCAGAAGCAATGATGGATATGTACTGTGAGGCTTTGATTGATGTTATCAATGTCAGCAGACACTCAGATGGCTCTTTTAAGCCATCAGTTTAGACTAGTATTTGTGCTAAGAGAAAGAAATAGTGTACAAATGATGTGAGGAGTTTGATACCAAAGCATTGCTAAGTGAAACTCGATAATGTGGGTTTACCTCCTACCTGAATTGATTTACAGGTTCATTTATAGGTTAAATAATACTTACTATAAATGATTTATAGCTTCAGCAAAAATACAACATTTGGAAGAAGCATTGGAATAGGTCTGGTTGGAGTTGTGATTAAGTAAGTGGACTGTTTTGCACAAAATCAGCAGTGCGGGATGCGGAGATTGCAGCAAATCCAGATGCGAAGCAGTTACATGGTAAACCTATTCAAAATAATGGGCAGCGCGGAAAGATTGTTTCTAGTACTACAGCAATGGGCAAGTATGCTCTACTAGGAGGAAATTTGAAGAAGAGATTCTCTGAGGAGTGGAAAGAGCCTGCACCTGTTCTACGCAAGGTGGTTCCAAAGAGTTCTGATTCACATACAGTACTTCTAACTGCCGCAATTGAAGAGTTCCATACTATTCAAGCAGCTGCTGGTTCAGAAATTCATCATGACATTTAGCAGATAATGGATAATTACTGTTTGAAGAAGAAATAGATCGAACAAATAAGTGACAGGATATTGGATCTCTTTAGAGTAGAAGCAATAGCGGAAATCTTTAATGAATTAGAGGGTGATATAGAGTATTAGGAGTACTGGTTGTGGAGATAAATTTCATGACTCCATAAATTCACTACGAATATATATTGTCTGTGCACAAAATTAACCGTGCACATCAACAGCGAGAAAATCTTCAGCGATGACAACCCCACGTCCCTATTAGCCATCTCTTAAAAAAATAAAACAAAAGTAAAAAAATGTAAATACATAGCAGAAATTAATAATTGGTATACCATCCATCAGCATTAATAATTGCTTCTATTCTCTGCACCATTAACCCTGCTAAAGTATTATAAACTTTTAGATCTAAAAGTTCTCAACAATGAATGATTGCCTCCACAGTTGCGTTTTGAACCTCATTGACAGAACCCTTCATAAGATAAAGCTCAGGATCGTTCTTGTGAAGCTTATCTTTCACCTGAGACGAAACATTTTCAAGGGAATTGGGATCTGGTGAATAGGCAGGAATGTCCTAGGGAAGAACAGTTAGGTGGATGCTGAACTGTAGTATAACTGAGGGATGTAGGCTAAATCTTTGATTGGAGAATCAGTCAAAGAAGTATCATTTTGATAAAGTAGTTAAAGTAAAGATTTAAAGTGTGAAACAATATTATATCGATAATTTCTCTTCACTGTTGCGTGATGAGGTCTGTAAAGCATGGGAGGCACTTTGATATTTATATCCTACATCTGTGTGTTCGCGGACTACTTCTAACTACTATGCCTGCGAAGTACCACTCTGGTTTTAATACACAAACGTCCAGAATCTTATAAGTACGAGCACTATTTAACGTTGAAACTTATCAAACCCATTTACGGTTACAGAATAGTATTCCTCCCTTGAAATAACTGAGCTCTTTCTTATACCAAACAGCGGTCTACAACTTCGTTATCTGCATAGACTATGAGATTACTTTAGTCTTATTGACTATCGTTCAAGTAGTCTCTTCGGTCATGAAGTGATCAGGTTCATGCCAGATTACTTAGTGCCAATCGCAAGTCCAAGCCCAACGTGTCAATGTCTTAAAGGTCTCCAACTTATCTAGGTTATCTTTTCAGAGCATGCTTCCCCTTGGTCTGCCAGCCTCCGTAGAGGGGTCCTATTTCTAGGACCAACCAATATATAGCTAATCTCAGAAGGGTATCGGTGGAATTGGTATGTTCTCAATAGACTCCACTATTGGGACATTCTCGTGCAGTATTACACTAAAAATGTCCCATCACCTTCTGCCTATAGTTTAGGAAGCCTACTATCTCAATGTGCCTCTAACAGATTTCTTCCATTCTACTTCTCTGATCTCGCCAGAGGTCCCCTCTGATATATCTTGTAAGCAGCATGCGGTTGGACAGACGGTGGTGACATATATGGTGTTATGAAGTGGCCTTTATTGAGGTAACCTTTTAGCTATAGGATGCAACTCTAGAAATCTCGCTAATAATATACAGGCCCGATAAGGAGGCTGGAGGAAAGTGTTGGCTTTCAGTAAATCGAGGATCTGGATGCTGCTATTCTACTGTGAGGTCTGTGCAGTTGTCTCAGATTGCTATATGCTCAACATGAGCTCCCTCTGACTAGGCTTCGCCTCGAATGCCTTTATAACTTTTTATAATATCTTTTAAATACAGTTTAAGACTCTGTGTGGTTAAGGTAAAAAACCTTACGCATTTACTTGGCCACAGTAGGAAACCCTTTTCCTTACTAGGTTACTTTTGTCCTTTCTGGGATGTCCGGATTTTCATTATGAAAGTTCTCCACAAGCTCCCCCGCATTTTCCATAACAGTGGCAGCTTCCCACGTATTCTCATCTTCTGAACACCCTTGCCATTGGACAAAGTACCACAGCTCCTGCTTTTCTTGATGGCGGCCATGTACTCATTTTCTGTAAGAGTATATCTCACTTCTCACTATTTTCTCAACCTCCCAATATAGATCACTGTCAATGTCCTCTACGTCTCTAGAGGGTTGTGGACCATCATTATGAACTCATTCGTGATAGGGTTCTAGTAATACCGTATGGAAGACAGAATAGATATTCCATCGATCGGATATGTTGAGCATGAAGGCTTGTAATTCACCCTGTTTCATTACTTGGAAGGGACCGTATAGTTTTGGACTTATATTCCTTGATTTCCGTTGGGTGCGATTGTTTTTTGCATTTAATATTACTTTGTCCCTGATCTTGAAGTCTGGCTGATGTCTCGCTTTCCGGTCATAGTATTTTGACATTCCTTCCCATGTTTTTTCTGGTGACACTCTCGCTAGTTCATGTATTGCCTTAATCCAATTCGCATAGAGTGTTGCTCTTAAATTTTTAGCTTTTTGCCCCTCCACCCACTCTGTCTGTGGATCTAATCCATAGTTCGCATAGAATAGTAACATCCCATGAGTATTAGTAGCAGAATTGTTGTCTGAATGTGAAGTTAGTGGTAATAGCTGATTACAGTTATTCTGATCATAGTTAATAAAGGTTTGACGGTATCCTTCTAGCACTTGGTTGGTATGTTCTATCTGTCCAACAGTTTGAAAATGGTATGCTGTTAACATTCTTCGCTTAATTTCCGGCACCTTACGGAGGGATTCCGAGAATTCTCCAGCGACTTTCGAGTCCATGTTTGTGAGGATTTCAGCAGGCAGGTTTTGTAGCCTCAGGACCTCTTTCAGCAATGCGTTTGTGACATCTTTGGCCATGGCCAATGTCTGTAGTCTGATGAAATGGGTCATCTTTTATAAATCGATCCACTACTACCATTATCTCAGTGTATCCTTGGGACTCTGGCTGTTGTGTGATGAAGTCCTTTGGCATAGACACTCATGCTGTGTAGGGTATTTGCAGTGGTTGCCAAGGTACATACTTAGTATGTTTTGTATTTTGTTATGTTGGCATTCATCACAGGATCATACATAATCGTGTACCTATTTCACAAGTCCTTTCCAGTAGAAGTCAGCGATGATAATTTCCAAGGTCTTCTTTCATCTGAAATGTGCTGCAACCTTTTCATCGTGACATCCATCCATGATCTTGTTGTATAGTACTTGACTATCTAGTACAAATAGTCTTCGCTTATAATATAGTAGATCGTCCGTCAAGGTCCAATCTTCGCGGAAATCCTTTCCTATATCACGTAGTCTAATCAGGTCTTTCCTTCATTGCTTCCTAGCCATGTCCACCTCGATAGCTGCCTGTATCTCGCTTAAGAGCTCAGAATTGAACTGCTTTATACCCTTTGGTAGGATAATGGCATTTGACATTAGAACGTTTTCTGCAAGTTCTGATATATGATACTAATGTTCGTTGTCTCTAGCCAATACCTTTAAGTAACTGATGCTAGGTTTCTGTTCTTTAAGGAACGAGGATCTCGTTGCTATATCAGAGCTTCTGAATCTTTCTGTCCCATGTTCTATCTCTTCCAAGTCATCTACCTTTATCATATTTGTGGTATTGATCTTTTCTACCACCAGTTAAGCTATGCAATTGCTCATCCTTATCTAGTAGTCCATATCCTAATGGTTGAATAATACAACCTTGAGTTGACCTGGTGTTATTGGGATCAGTTTCTCCTGCTACGGTGAATATTCTGCTTTGAACCACGAACCCGCTTCTTGTAGCAACTCTTTTGTAAGTTCCTTCACGTAGCTGTACAGCTAGCCCTATCCTTATTAATGCTTGTCCCTATTTTAGGACAATGACATCTTCTATAGTGTACAGGTTATGCCATGCCACTATTCTGAAGTCCTTTGTTGGCAAGTACACCATTTTGCTCAACCTCTTAACCCTAATCACGGGTTCTTTTTCTCCGCTTTGAGGTTCCAAATCCAAATCTCTTTCTCTATCCCAGTCTTCTCCTTCATCACTTATCCTGACTACTAGTGACACTAATAAATTTTCCAGTTTCAAGATTTTCTGTTCATGATACGTAGCTCTCTCTTCAGGAGGGTACACCAGTTTTCTGCTTAATGTAGCAGTCTTTCAGCCCTTTGTGCCTGGTCAGTATACAATATGAAAATTGTATTCCTCTAACTTCTGAGCCTCTCAAATCTGATGGCCACTCTAGACTTTTGAGGTGAAGAAATATTGTAGGTTTTGATGGTTGGCAAAGACAGTAATCGGTTTTTCTGTTCCAATCAGGTAGTGTCTCCATTTCTTGAATGCTTCAAGGATTGCGAGAAGTTCTTTATCATAAATCTCGTAATTGCTCTCCGCTTAGTTCAATTTTTGTGAATGGAATCCTACTGGATGTAGCTAGTTCTCAAAGTATTGACAAAGTATACAACCGGGTACGAAATCGCTAGTGTTAGTTTCTCCTACTGTTTCTCTTTCTGGAAAAATGTGGTGCAGTATAGGCGCCATGGTGAATCGGTACTTTAGCTCTTCAAAAGCCATATTCTGCTCAACTCCCCTTTTGAAATTTTGATGATTTCCTTGTAATGTCCCTGTTATGGGTTTACCAATAGCTGAGAAGTTTTTGATAAACTGCGGGTACAAGTTTGCAAATCCAACAAAGACTTGTACATCGTTAATCAGCTTAGATAGTTTTCGAACCATTATTGATTCCCCTTTTAGCTGCTCATAGACACCCCATCAACCTCCACTATGTAATCTAGGAATTCCACTTCTCAGACATAGAAAGGTACCGTTTCTAGCGATACCACTAACTGAAAGTCTGATAGACTTTGTAAAACACTTTTGACATCTTTAATAAGTTCTTTTTCATCTTGGAAATATATAAGAATATCATCAAGGTAACACACGACTCCCATATTCAAGTATTCTTTCAGTACTTGGTTCATCATATCTTGGAAAGTTGCGGTGCCATTGACGAATCTAAATGGCATAACCTTATATTCGTAGTATCCATATCTTGTACCAAACATGGTTTTCCATTCATCTCCTTCTTTTATCCTAATCAAGTGGCAACGGTCTTTAAGGTCCAACTTGGTGAAGATCTTAGCGCCAGCTACTTAGTCTCAGAGTTTGGACATTAGTGGAAAGGGATGTTTGTTGACGATGGTAATCTTATTCAGATTCTGATAATGCACAACCAGACATAGTCTCCCATTGGGTTTGGGTACGAAGAATATAGGGGCTCCTGCCAGGGATTGGCTTTGGGTTATCTTTTCCTGCTTGATCATTATTTTGAAGTATGCTCTCAAAGCTTGAAGCTGTTTTTCTGATAGTGGATATATCGGTTCCAAGAGGGGAGTTGATTTGGGCATTAGCTTAATCTCATGATTCCAGGTTTGCTTTGGTGCTAGGTTTTCTGCTGTCAGGGCTTCAAACACAGGTTTATAATGCCAGTATTCCTTCAGTAGTGATTCAAGTTTCACCGTATTTTTGATGGTTCTGATCCTTTCAATATGACAAGCATTTAAGTCCCAACCAACTGATTCATCGTATTCAAACATATCAACTATTCCTTCATCTTCCTCCACACAGTTTTCGCAACTTTTTGCTGTAAAAGTCTAATTTTCTGCATCTTCTATGTGAGATACTGGGTGTTCACGATGCCATCAAACAAAGGGAATTATCATTCCATAATAACCTGCGTTAGCCACTTCACATGATACATCAGAGATGTGTCGGTTCTTTCCTATTTCCAATATTATAGGTAGGGTATAACACTTCCCTCCTGAGACAGCTGATGATCCATCAAAGCCTAAGGTATCTACTGCATTATTGTGTTTAATTATTGGAATGCAAAAGTCTTCAACTAAGTACTTATTGATAATGAACACATTGGATCCTGAGTCTAACAAGACTTTAACTTTTGATCGCTTATCGTGTATGTGGAGGTAAGTGATCCCCTCTGGACAGTTGCATCATTTTGGTTACGGATCATCTAATTCAATGTGCTTGGGGTTGATTAGATTGCCCAGATTCTTTCGCTTATGCATCGCTAGTTTTGTGTGTAGGTAACAAGATGTTTGTTACTATGTCCACGTAGTTTCGACTATTGAGGTCTCCTCAGACAAACTCGTGATTTTTAGCTCTGACAATCTTGGACTACATACTAAGTGGCATTTCACCGATACGCATTTGCGCAGGACTAGTTTTCTAGCTGGATGCCTTCTCCTGACAAGGCAGACCTAGGCTTATAGCAGAATTTTGAATAGTTATTAGCCTTTTTACGCACTGGGTGTGGGGTTCCGACTTTCACTGATCCTTTCCCTTAGCCTTTTGGTTATCTTTTCAGCTACCTCAGGGGGGCCTTGCACAGCAAAGTGGTGCATCCCTGCCCCACGCTCTGGCCAGAAGGCAAGATAGTACATATATATAATACGACTCAGACTCATCTGGTAGGTGGAACGGCCCATGTTTGTTGTCCTCCTGTGGGTATTGTTTATCAGGTAGATCTTGCCTTGCTAAGTCCTACCTTTTGCAGTATATTAACTTGCTTGCATTCAAGTCATGAGCGGCCACCTGGTGACTCAAGGAACTTCAGACTGTTAGCTTTCTGGTCATGTAAGGAAGTTAACTAGGCACTCTTTCAGTCAAGACTCTCCATATATTGATTCTTGTATTCGAGCTCTCCAGTTTCTCGTGGGATCGCTGCACTTGGAGCCTACTTGCTTGGATCTTGAAAGGAGAGACTTGCTTTGCACAGCTTTGATTATTTTTAGTTTTGACTCCTGTAGTTGTACATGGACTACCGGATACCTATTGTGGTCACTGCCCAATACATTCTAGCCAAAGGGGGTTCCCATTTCGATTCCAGTTCTGTATGGACACTGTCTACGCAAACGCGATTGCCATTAGTACCTATGAACGGACATAAATCAGTTCCTTGTTGTCTGCGAGCTCCCATATCCGATTTGTATGAGATGGTTGTTGGACAGTAGAGACTCTGTGTGCTAATTTAGGCTTTATGAGAGCTGATCTTCCATCACAAATTCGCAATTTTATCAGTCTTGAACTAAGACTTGCCACTGATATATGGGCATCACTCCAACATGATTGGTAGGTGTGGATTTTCTTTCCACAATGTGCACAATTATTTTCCCACCTTCGATTGTCTATAACACTTTGCGGGATGCCAGTATGAGCCTGGTCAAAGCTGGTATAGGTAGTTTTTGCCACAGCTTCTGACTTCCTTTTTGGCCGATCTGGCTCATCCTCTTATTTTCACTTGCGTGGTGGGGCACCCCCTCTCTTGACATAATATTAGTTTGTCCTTTCTCCCATTGGTTTAGAGTCCTGTCCGTCTTTGCTTCTGACCTCGGTGCCTATTGTCACCTGGGATGGTTGGTTTCTTGCAAGCTCTTCTATGGCGAGAAGTGCTTCTGCTGATCGTCTACATGCTCTGAGAGTTTCCTCCCATTCTTGATCTGTGTCGTAGTTGATTGCTCATAACCTGCAAATAATTTGTTTCAGAAGTTTGTTTTCGACTTTCTCTCTCAATGACTTTGCGATCATTCACGCTCTAATATTTAGATTGTGCATGAATGTTAGGAATAGCTCGATGCTTTCCTCATACCTTACCAGCTTCATCTCTCGAAGCACTTGTCTTGCCTCTTCTACAAGAGTTGAAGGTTTGGTTATATCGTGTTCTAAATGTGTCCAAGTAGCCAGTTCTGGCTGTTGGATTTCTCCCTGTAGTTCGTTCATAGCCTTCCTATACCAAATGGTATAAGGAAGAACTACGTCTCCCTTGCTACTGTTGGTGGCGTAAATAACTCGTGAGCAAGCATTCTTCCAGATTTGCGGGTTTATTTCAAAAGGGTGGGCATACTGAATCATCCAGATGTATACGTCTAGAGTGGATTCAGCCTTCAAGAATGGGCGCGGTTTCAACGGTCACTTAATGCTTGACGCTATTGCATTGGCAAGTATTTCTGCCATATATTAGGCATATTAAAATCTGAGACAAAGTGCGCAGACCTCACGGTAGGGTAACTGCGCACAGACCTTTGATTTTCTGGAGTGCCAACACCCCGCTCCGGCTGTTAGGCATATGGAAATCCGAGACATGTGCACAGACCCACGGTAGGGTAACTGCGCACAGACCCTCAATTTACAGGAGTGCCAACACCCCCCTCCAGCCCCCTTATGGGGCCCGCACGTCATTAGCGAGATTTCGAGAGTTGCGTCCCATAACTAAAATGTCACATCAATGAAGCCCACTTCATAACACCATATACGTCGCCGCCGTCCGTCCGACCGCATGCTGTTTGCCGGATATATGAGAGAGGACCTTAGGCGACATCTGGGAAGTGGAACGGAGGAAGTCCGTGGGAGGCGCATTGAGATAGTAGGCTTCGAAGTTAGGCTTCCTAACTATGGGCCGAAGGTGACGGGACGTTTTCGGCGAAAATACTCCAAGAGGTTATCCCAGTAGCGGAAGCTATTAGGGGTATACCGAATCCACCCATACCCTTCTGAGATCAGCTGTAGGTTGGTTGGTCCTAGTAATAGGACCCCTCTACGGAGGCCGGCGGACCAAGGGGAAGCACGCTCAGAAAGGAAGACCTAGATAAGTCGGAGACCCTTAAGACGCTGACACGTCGGGCTCGGACTTGCGATTGGCACTAGGTGATCCGGCATGAACCTGATCACTTCATGACCGAGGAGACGACTGGACGATAGTCAACAAGACTAAAGTCATATAAAAGTCTATGCGGACATCTAAGTTGGAGGCGCCTGTTTGGCATAACAAATAGCGCAGTCATCTCAACGGAGGAATACTATTCCGAGTCCGCGAAAGGGTGTGATAAGTTTCAGGGTCAAACGGTGTTCGCACTTATAAGATTCTGGACGTTTGCGTATTAAAACCAGAGTGGTACTTCGGAGGCATAGTAGTTAGAAGTAGTCCGCGAACACTCAGACGCGGGATATAAATATCGAAGTGCCTCCCGAGCTTTACAGACATCATCAAGCAACGGAGAAGAGATCTTATCAATATAATATTGTTTTACGCTTTAAATCTTTACCTTACTTATTTTATCGAGACGAGCCTTCCTCGACAGATTCTCCAATCAAAGATTTCGGGCCTACGTCCCTCAGTTATATACTAGAGTTTGGCGTCCGCCTAACAGTATATTGATAGTTCTCCTGTTACCAAGGCTCACTATATGAACTACGAGTTCACTTCAAACTCCACCCTCACCTCAGACTTCGATTACATTTTCGAAGCACCTCACTGTCCAATCTATATTCATTCCTTCGAAGAAATATTCGAAACCGAGCTGTTCGAAATCGAAGAAGAATATACGCAGGAACCCTCGTGGTTCACAGTACCTTTTGGGATCCCAACGAGGGATCAATTCAATAGCATATATCGTACCTGGCACGGTTCGGACTTCGAGTGGAATTCGACCGAGTCAGAAAACTTCGTCGACTGGAGCACCCAGTGCTCTTTGAAGACGAAAGAAAAAGAAAAGGAAACCCCAGGCACAGTTCTCCGAGGGCCAGACATCCCCTCGGCCTGGGCCTAATACACACTTATATGTACTATAAGTACATCCTAAACCTCGAAAAGAAGGAGATTCAGGTTTTGAGTCCAGAGTCGGACCAACCGAATCCCTTTATACCTACCCCTCTAGAGTGTGTCAAGCGTTGGGTACCTTACATACGATTCCTCAAATTCTTTAGAGGATATCGAGAACTCTGGTACGAAGTACCAGTAATTACTCATCCAGGGCTATTAAAACAGTTAGCATACCTGGAAAGCATCACAATGGCCGAGATACCCCAGGATCCAAGAAAGAGAATAACGGCGGGTGAACCTATGGACACCCGACCCGACACCACCGATAAGGCGGATGATTCCGCAATTCATAGTCCCTTCCCAACGACACCTCAGGATCCTGCATTCAGAAGAGGGATACTCCCCTCTCACCGATCCTCTAGTGTCGCAAGCACTCATAGGATCTCAAGAGCGTCGACCCCGAAGCCAGGAGAACACGCTGCAAACCTAGCCAGGTTGGCTGCGCGTCTTGGAGTTACATTGGGCCAAATAAGACGAGACATAAATACCTCACTTGACCAAGCCAATATCGCCTTCAACTATTTGAAAGGGGCTACCCAAGACAATACCTTAAAGCTACTTAAGGTTCAACAGCAAATCATCGACGGACAGGACATCCACGACAATGATATCGCAATTTTGTTGATGCAGCTATCCGGCGTGGAAAGCGAAATAAAGGGGATCCAGGAGGAAATGATACGGGAAGTGGCAAAGAAGATTGACGCCCAGGAACGGCGTCAACAGGAACATGAAGAAGTAACCACGAGGTTACATGGGACACTCGGGGAAGAAAGCCAAGCGGCATTAGCCCGGGATCAGACTTTGGAACAAATGGTCCTCAGTCTACGGGCGGAATTCACTGAATTCCAGACCCAAAGTGGCACTCGCGAGAGAGAAGTCAATCGCACTTTAGGACAAATGCGTACGGATCAGAACGCGCGCCAAGCGGAAGTTCGCAGGTCTTTTGACCAGCAACAACTGCAGAATATCGAGACAAACCAAACCCTTAAGGGGTTAACAGCGGCAATAAATAAAATACTAGCCGCGGTACCAAGTCCCGAAGCTGCAGGACCCGCACCTTTACCCGCAGTCCAAGAGACGGACGACGAGGAGTATTATGCTCCACCTACACGTCGGGAAAAGGGGAAAGGCAGAGAAGCCGCTGATGCATCCCCCTCAGGTGCCCAGGGAGGTAACCCAGGGGATCCTAGTGACGATGACGATGATGACGATGAGAGAGGACGACGGGGAGGAGGTCCTAGCCGAGGCAGGCAAGGACAAACACCAGAACAGTCTGGTATGGCAGAAACACTTGCCAATGCGATGGCGCTAAACATTAAGCGACCATCAGAACCACCCCCATTCTTTGAAGACAAGCCCGGACAAGATATCTGCGTGTGGATCTTGCAATGCACAGATTACTTTGAGAGAAACCCGCGAATCTGGGATGATGCAAGAGAACGGATCATATACGCGCTCAGTCGTAAGAGAGGAGAGATGGTCCTTCCTTATACGGTATGGTATCGAAAGGCCATGGATGGAATTCACGGGGAAACCCAGCAACCAGAGCTGGCGACATGGACTCGCTTTGAACATGATATGATCAAGCGATTTGCCCCGGTGGAAGCCGAAAGACTAGCCCTTCGCGCAATGAAACTAGTCACGTATGACGGCAGTATTGAACGCTATTTGACCCTCATGCACAACCATAACATTCGTGCACGCATGACCGGGGAATCTTGGAGAGAAGTAGTCGAGGACAAACTTCCGGAACAGATTGTCCGCAGGCTATCGGCCCTGCAATACACGACGGATCAAGAATGGGAGGAGGCACTAAGGCTATGCGGGCGGTCTGAAGAAGCACTGCTAGCCAGAAAAAGGATTGGGCGAGACCAACCGTCGAAGCCCAAAATAGTCCCTGAGGTCAAAAGAGAAGACCGACGGGACTCTAAACCAAAACGACAAAGGGATACTAAACCTTATGTCAAGGGAGGTGGAGCCCCACCACGCAAACGGAAACGGGATGAGGAACCGGAGAAGCCAAGGAAAAGGTTGGGAGGTGCAACAAAGACCACCCACACAAACTTCGCCCAGGCACATACCGGTATTCCACAGAGTGTGATAGACACTCGGAGGAAAGAAGGAGATTGCACACGTTGTGGAAAGAAAAACCACACCTATCAGACGTGTTGGGGAGATGCCCATATATCGGCGGCAACGGTCAGCTCAAGACCGATAAAAATGGGAATCCGACGAGCAAGATCGGCTATTGTAAAGCCTAAATTAGCTCGCAGAGTCGCAACCGCTCAGAACCCAGCCCGGGTAAATCAGATCTGGGAACTGGCGGACGACGAAGAACTGACCTAGGTCAGTTCATTGGCACCAACGGCGACGGCGATTGGGTATTCAGTGTCCTGATGGAGCTGGAATCGAAATGGGAACCCCCTTTGGCTGGGGTGTATTGGGTACCGACCACGACGGGGATCGGGTAGTCCGTGTGCAACTACGGGAATCGAAACGCAAAATGATCAAAGCGGCGCGAAGCAAGTCTCTCCTTTCAGGATCAACGCAAGTAGGCTCTAAGTGAAGGGACCCCACGAGGGACTTATGAGCTCGAACACAAGAATCAATATATGGAGAGTCTTGAACGAAAGAGAGGATAGTTAACATGCCCACATGGCCCGGGAGCCAACAGTACCAAGTTCCTGGAGTCACCTGGTGGTCGCCTGCTACCCGTGTGCAAGCAAGTTACTATACCGAAGAAGTTAGGACATAGCAATGCAAGATCTACCTGATAACAATACACGACAGGAGGACAACCGACGCGGGCCGTTCCACCTACCACACGAGTCTGAGTCGTATTATACGTATGTACTATCTTGCCTTCTGGCCAGAGTGTGGGATAGGGATGTACCGCTTTGGTGCGCAAGGCCCCTCTGAGGGAGCTGGACGGATAACCGAAATCCTAAGGGAAAGGACTCGGTGACAGCGGGAACCCCACACTAGGGGAGTAAAATGGCTAATAACCGCCCGAAAATCTGCTATGAGCCTAGGTCTGGTGTGTCGGGAGAAGGCATCCAGCCTGAAAACTGGTCGTGCACAATTGCGTATCGGTGAAACGCCACTTAAGTATGTAGACCCAGATTGCCAGAGCTAAAGAGTTACTAGTTTGTCTGAGGAGACCTTAATGGTCGAAACTACGCGGGCGTAGTAACAAACATCTTGTTACCTACACCCAACACCAACGATGCCTAAACGAAAGAACCAAGAAAGTCTTATCCGCGCCAAGCGCGTCGAACTAGACGCTCCTAAACCAAAACGATACAACTGTCCAGAGGGGATCGCTTACCTCCACCTACACGATAAGCGATACAAAATTAAAGACTTATTAGATTTGGGATCCAACGTGTTCCTTATAAATAAGGACCTAGTTGAAGACCTTCGCGTTCCCTCAATCGAACGCGACAATGCAGTTGACATCTTAGGCTTTGACGGATTGTCAGCCGCTTCTGGAGGGAAGTGTTACACTCTCCCAATTAAATTGGAAATAGGAAAAAGCAGACACATCTCTCAAGTGTCGTGTGAACTGGCTAAAGCAGGTCACTACGGAATGATAATTCCTTTTGGTTGGTGGCAGCGTGAACACCCGGTGTCTCACATAGAAGATGAAGTAAATTGGACCTTCTCTGCAAAATGTTGCGAAAACTGTGTGGAAGAAGATGAAGGAATAGCGGATATGTTTGAATATGACGAATCTGTCGCGTGGGATCCTAATGCCTGCCGCATCGGAAGAATCGGAGCCATCGAGAATACGGTAGAACTCGAGGCATTACCGAAAGAATACTGGAATTACAAACATTTGTTAGAAGCCCAGACGGCGGAAAAATTAGCCCCAAGGCGGACATTCGATCATGAAATCAAACTAATACCAGGTTCAACCCCCCCATGGGGGCCGATATATCCGCTGTCTGAAAAACAGCTGCAGGCTTTACGAGAATACTTGGAAACAATGATCAAGCAAGGGAAAATCACGCGGACCCAATCGCCAGCAGGCGCACCTATATTATTCGTACCTAAACCAGATGGTAGACTACGTCTAGTTGTGGATTATCGAAATCTAAAAAAGATTACTATCCACAACAAACATCCCCTTCAACTAATGTCCGAACTCAGAGATAGAGTAACCGGAGCAAAGATCTTCACCAAGTAAGACCTTAAAAAAGGCTACCACCTGATTAGGATAAAAGAAGGAGATGAATGGAAAACAGCGTTCCGTACGAGATACAGACACTACGAATATACGGTTATGCCTTTTGGATTGGTTAACGCTCCAGCAACCTTCCAAGATATGATGAACCAAGTTCTACACGAATACTTGGACGTCAGAGTTGTGTGTTACCTTGATGATATTCTCATCTACTCCAAGGATGAAAAGGGACATATCGAAGCTGTTAAGAAAGTTTTGCAAAGTCTATCAGACTTTCAGTTAGCGGTATCGCTAAAAAAATCGACCTTCCATACCACAGAGGTGGAATTCCTCGGCTATATGGTGGGG
>JACCEG010000180.1:288514-304628 GCA_014065205.1 Tuber brumale
ACCTTCCATGCCACGGAGGTGGAATTCCTCGGCTATATGGTGGGGGTCGATGGGGTGTCTATGAGCACCCGAAAGGTGGAATCCATAATGGTCTGGAAAGCACCTAAGTCGGTTAGAGAAGTACAAGTCTTTATGGGATTTGCTAACTTCTACCGACGATTTATAAAAAACTTCTCGGCTATTTGCAAGCCAATAACCGAGACATTGCAAGGAAATCCGAAGAATTTTAAATGGGGAATTGAACAAGACACTGCTTTCGAAGAACTAAAGCACCGATTCACCACAGCCCCCATACTCCTCCACTTTTTCCCAGAAAGAGAGACAGTGGTAGAAACAGACGCCCGCGATTTTGCCCTCGGCTGCGTCCTGTCTCAACACTTCGAGAAAAGATTACATCCAGTAGCTTTCCATTCAAGAAAATTAAGCTCGGCGGAGCGCAATTATGAGATTCATGATAAAGAACCCCTCGCAATCCTCGAAGCCTTTAAGGAATGGAGACACTACTTGATTGGAACGGAAAAACTGATCACAGTCTTTACCGATCATCAAAACCTACAATACTTCCTCACCTCAAAAGTCTGGAGTGGCCGTCAGATTCGATGGGCTCAGAAGTTGGTAGAATACAATTTTCGTATTGTATACCGACCAGGAACAAAAGGAGGAAAGCCTGATGCATTAAGCAGACGGCCGGAGTACCGTCCTGAGGAGGGAGCTACGCATCGCGAAGAAAAAATTTTAAAAGTAGAAAATTTTTTAGTATCGTTAGTAGCGAGGGTAGGCGATGAAGGAGAAGACTGGGAGGGAGACAAGGATTTGGATTTGGAACCTCGAAGAGGTGGAAAGGAACCCGTTATCAGGGTCAAGAGATTGAGCAAAAAGGCGTACTTGCCGACAAAAGGCTCACGGATGGCGGCAGGACATGACCTGTATGCCATAGAGGATGACATTGTCCCGAAATACGGACAAGCATTAATAAGGACGGGTATAGCTGTGGGGCTACCCGAAGGAACTTATGGAAGAGTTGCCCCAAGAAGTGGATTAGCGGTCCGAAGCGGAATCTCGACCGGCGCAGGAGTAATCGATGCTGATTACACCGGCGAACTCAAGGTCGTACTTTTCAACCATAAAGATGTGGATTGCCAAATAAGAATGGGCGATCGCATAGCCCAGTTAGTGGTAGAAAAGGTCAAAACCTCAGAAATGATGGAAGTAGACGACTTGGAAGAAACGGAACGAGGAACCGCGGGATTCGGAAGCACCGACATAGCGACAAGATCCTTGATTGTCAAGGAACAGGAACCTAGCATCAGCTACCTACAGGCATCGGCTAAAGACAACGAACATTGGTACGATATTTCAGAAGTACCCGAAAAGGTTCTTATGTCAAATGCTATTATCCTGCAGAAAGGTATGAAGCAATTCAATCCTGAATTCCTAAGCGAGATACAGGCAGCTATCGGAACAGATACAACGTGGAGGCAACGGAGGGAAGAACTTATTAGGTTGCGAGACGAAGGAAAGGATTTTCCCAAGGACTGGACCTTAACCGAAGACCTACTATACTATAAGCAACGACTATTTGTACCAAATAGTCAGGCTCTATATACCAAGATTGCAGAAGGATGTCACGATGCAAAAGTTGCAGGACATTTCGGACAAGAAAAAACTTTGGAAATAATCATGAGAGACTTCTACTGGAAAGGACTTGCGGCATGGGTCAACGACTACGTACGATCCTGCGATGAATGTCAACATAACAAATCGCCTAGACACGCTAAGTACGGATTGCTGCAACCATTGCAAATACCCTACGCAGCATGGGCGTCCATCTCAGTGGACTTCATTACACAACTACCAGAGTCGCAAGGATGCACTCAGATAATGGTAGTAGTTGATCGATTCACAAAGATGGCACATTTCATCGGGCTTCAAACCTCGGCTACGGCCAAGGATGTCGCAAACGCTTTCCTAAAAGAAGTATGGAGGCTGCACGGCCTACCAACCGAAATCGTCTCGGACATGGACTCAAAGTTTGCAGGAGAATTCTGGGAATCCCTTTGCAAAGCGCTGGAAATTAAGCGAAGAATGTCGACGGCATACCACCCTCAAACTGACGGACAAACTGAACGTACCAACCAAGTGCTGGAAGGATACCTTCGAAGTTTTGTCAATTACGATCAGGATGATTGGTATCAGCTGCTACCGCTAGCTGAACATGCCTACAACAACTCCGCAACTAACGCTCACGGGATGTCACCATTCTATGCAAACTACGGATTCCATCCACAGACAGAGTGGATGAAGGAGCGCGAAGCTCAAAATCCAGGAGCAACACTTTATGCAAACTGGATTAAGACGATACATGAACAAGCAAGAGGGTCACTAGAAAAGACACGAGAAGGGATGTCGAAATATTATGACCGGAAAGCTCGACAACAGCCGGACTTCAAAATCGGGGACAAAGTAATGTTAAACGCCAAAAACATTCGCACCCGACGGAAATCTAAAAAGCTAAGTCCAAAGCTATACGGCCCTTTCCAAATTATGGAAAGACGCGGATCCAGAGCATTCAAGCTCAACATATCCGATCGATGGAACATTCATCCCGTATTCCATGTCGCACTATTGGAACCCTACCGCGAGTCAGTTCATGGTAATCGCCAGCAACCCCCTAGAGAACCGGAGGATATTGACGGTGATCTGCAATGGGAGGTTGAAAAAATCGTAAGAAGCGAGATTCGTTCTTACAGAAAACGAGTACGCGGCCGCTACCAAGAGAAGCGGGAACTGTGGTACTTCGTTAAATGGCAAGGGTGTTCGGAAGATGAGAACACATGGGAGCCTGCCACCGGTATGGAAAATGCGGAGGAAGTTGTGGAGAATTTTCATAATGAAAATCCGGACATGCCAGGAAGGGCAGAAGTAAGATAGTGAGGAAAAGGTTTTCCTACCGTGGCCAAGTAAACGCGGAAGGTTTTTTACCCTGACCACACTGAGTCTTAAAATGTATTTAGAAGAAATTATAAAATGGTTATAAAGGCATTCGAGGCGAAGCCTGGAAGGAGGGAGCTCATGTTAGGCATATGGAAATCCGAGACATGTGCACAGACCCACGGTAGGGTAACTGCGCACAGACCCTCAATTTACCGGAGTGCCAACACCCCCCTCCGGCCCCCTTATGGGGCCCGCACGTCATTAGCGAGATTTCGAGAGTTGCGTCCCATAACTAAAATGTCACATCAATGAAGCCCACTTCATAACACCATATACGTCGCCGCCGTCCGTCCGACCGCATGCTGTTCGCAGGATATATGAGAGGGGACCTTTGGCGACATCTGGGAAGTGGAACGGAGGAAATCCGTCGGAGGCGCATTGAGATAGTAGGCTTCAAAGTTAGGCTTCCTAACTATGGGCCGAAAGTGACGGGACGTTTTCGGCGAAATACTCCAAGAGGTTATCCCAGTAGCGGAAGCTATTAGGGGTATACCGAATCCACCCATACCCTTCTGAGATCAGCTGTAGGTTGGTTGGTCCTAGTAATAGGACCCCTCTACGGAGGCCGGCGGACCAAGGGGAAGCACGCTCAGAAAGGAAGACCTAGATAAGTCGGAGACCCTTAAGACGCTGACACGTCGGGCTCGGACTTGCGATTGGCACTAGGTGATCCGGCATGAACCTGATCACTTCATGACCGAGGAGACGACTGGAAGATAGTCAACAAGACTAAAGTCATATAAAAGTCTATGCGGAAATCTAAGTTAGAGGCGGCTGTTTGGCATAACAAATAGCGCAGTCATCTCAATGGCGGAATACTATTCCGAGTTCGCGAAAGGGTGTGATAAGTTTCAGGGTCAAACGGTGTTCGCACTTATAAGATTCTGGACGTTTGCGTATTGAAGCCAGAGTGGTACTTCGGAGGCATAGTAGTTAGAAGTAGTCCGCGAACACTCAGACGCGGGATATAAATATCGAAGTGCCTCGCGAGCTTTACAGACATCATCAAGCAACGGAGGAGAGATCTTATCAATATAATATTGTTTTACGCTTTAAATCTTTACCTTACTTATTTTATCGAGACGAGCCTTCCTCGACAGATTCTCCAATCTAAGATTTCAGGCCTACGTCCCTCAGTTATATACTAGAGTTTGGCGTCCGCCTAACACCGGCCCACTTATGGGGCCCGCACGTTATTAATGAGAATTTGCAACTGGTTTCCCATAACTAAAATGGTCCATCAATGATGCCCACTTCATAACACTATATATGTCGCCGCCGTCTCTCCAAACACATGCCGTTAGCAGGTTAGATGAGAGGAGACCTTTTGTAACATCAGAGAAGTGGAACAGAAGAAATCCCTTGCAGGCGCATGCAGATAGTAGGCTTCAAAGTTAGGCTTCTTAAACTATGGGCTGAATGTGACGATACATTTTCTGTGAAATACTCCAAGAAGATGTCCCAGTAGCAGAGGCTATTATGGGCATACCGAATCCACCCATACCCATTTGAGATCAGCTGTAGGTTGGTTGGTCCTAGTAATAGGACCCCTCTATGGAGGGCGGCGGACTAAAGCGAAGCACGCTCAAAATGGAAGACCTAGATAAGGCAGAGACTGTTAAGACGTTGACACATTGGGCTCATACTTGCGATTGGCACTAGGTGGCCCAGTATGAACTTGATCCCTTCAAGACTGAAGAGACTACTGGGATGATAGTCAACAAGACTAGAGTAATATGATAGTCTACGCGGACAACTAAGTTGGAGGCTGATATTTGCTCTGACAAATGGGACAGTTATCTTTACGGAGAAATACTATTCTTTAACTGTGAAAGGGTATGATAACGTTGAGGTTCAAACAGTGCTCGCACTTATAAGATTCTGTATCTTTGTATATTAGAATCAGAGCTATACCTCGGAGGCATAGTAGTTCGAAGTAGTCCACAAAAACAATCTGGCACGGGATATAAATATCGAAGTCGCTGCAGAGCTTTACAGACATCATCAAGCAAGGGAGAAGAGACCTTATCAATATTAAAAATTTCTTCAATGCATAAACCTTTACTTTACTTATTTCATCGAGATCAGCCTTCCTTGACAGATTCTATGTATGAAGATTTTGGCCAATGTCTCTCTTTTATACTAGATATCAGCATCTGCCTAACAGTATATTGATACTTCTCCTATTACCAAGGCTCAAGATATGAACTATAAGTTCACTTCAAACTCCACCCTTAGCTCAGATTTCGATTAAATTTTTGAAGCAACTCACAGCTCCTTTTACCTTCACACATTCGAAGAAATCTTCGACAATGAGTAACTCGTAATCAAAGGACTCCGTTGCTGTTACAACCATAGTGAAAGAAAAAACCACACCAAATTCTTCGCCGAGCTTCAACCTCATTGGCCCACAACCAACTCTCACTGCTTCTCCTAACACTTTTAAAGACTTTTAATCAACAAATCACCCTCAATAATTTGTTTCCATCAGCCTTTATCAACCGAGTTCTTCACCCGTCCCCTCTGATGGCCCCCAGAGGCAGAGGAAGAGGCAGAGGTGCCACAAACCCTCTTTCCACCCCTTTCAACCCCAGCCCCCGCCCACAACAACACTCCTCACCAGCAGACACTGATATGGAAGAGGGTTCCCCCTCTCCTGTCCAGACTGTTGTCGATGCCAACAATCCCCCAGACCCTGAGCCTGACGAAGAACCTCTTTCTTTGGAATTACTTGATAGAGTCACAGATACTCTCTTTGAAAGACAAAACAATGCCGCCGGAAACATCAATCAAATGTCACACCGCCTCCAAGCCCTTGAAGCCCTTATATTGGTTGTCCAAGAACGCCCTTGAAGCCCTTATGTTGGTTGTCCAAGAACGCCACATCAAAGACACTCAAGAACTTAAAGACCAAGTTACCACCCTCACCACTCAAGTCACGGCACTTCAGGCTCAGCTACAACAACACCCTAGCCCCCCTACCACTACCCCTCTACCAGGACCCCCACCACAGCAGACCTGGGCCCAGAAAGCGTCCAAAACACTCCCTACCAAGTCTACAACAGCCTCACCAGCCCAAAATGCAACCACTGCAGTTTTGACAAAACGCGACCGTACAATTGTGATTGAAAGAGATGGAACACCTCTTCCAGAAGACACCAACCACCTCACCATCCGCGACGCTGTCAACACAGCAATTAAAAAGCAATGGATCTCCAACCTAGAGTTTACGCCCAACCACCATGTCCTCCTAATCACCTAGGATAACGTTCCTGCCTCCACTGTCCTCAAAGGCCATCGCTTTGCAATTGAGGAAGCCATTAGAACTACCGTTCCTGCTGCCAATGGCCTCAGAAAGGATGCAATCTGGCACAATGTCATCATCCACGGCATTCCTACTACCTCCACCTTCTCCACTGTGCAAGCTGAGGTTGAAACCTTCAACCCTGGCACCCACCTCCCCCGCCATCCCAGGTGGCTCACTACTGATACCCAACGCAACGATAAAACAGCTTCTACTATGGTCCTTACCATTGCCGGCAAAGACCCAACAGACAAAGCCCTCAGCAGAGGCCTCTCACTCTTTGGAAGGAAATTCAAAGTCCAACGCTACCTCACCTTTGGTCCTGACACCCAATGCTCCAGATGCTTAGAATTCGGACACCACCCCTCTCATTGCACCAAAACCACCCGATGCGCTATCTGCTGCCAGGAGCACCCAGACCACCTTCACACTTGTGGAAGATCAGACTGCCCCACCAGGGGCAAACCGTTTCTTCACACTACCATCCTCTGCCTCAACTGTGGCAACAATCACCTTGCTACCTCCAAGGAGTATCCCACTTACCTTCACGCACACTAGACAGCAACTGATAGGAGGAACAGAGCAGCTTAGGTTCCAATTACTTGTATTTCCTTTATTTGTTAGGCTTCAGGCGGGTCGGAGGATTTCCTTACTAAGTTGTTGTTCGCACTTTGGCCACGGGTGCCTACTGGAAAGTTGACACTATCATATAGGAGATGGGATTTCGGACGGGCATGTTTGTTGCCTTGAATATTTGTTTGTTAGTGCCGCTTCATAGCCTCTGGCTCCATAAGCAAGACAATGATAAATAATAATAATAATAATAAACTCGAAATCAAAGCACAGTTTACTCGAGAACCCGGATGGTTTATCATACCTTTCAGGATCCCAATTCGGGATTAACTCGATCTCATATATCGCACCCTGCACAGCGCGAACTTCGCGGGGAGTTCAACTATGTCAGATGACTTTGTAGAGTGGAGTACCAAGTACTTTTAGAACAAGAGGACAGCAACCGTCATCCATGTGCCAGCTATCCCAGCGGCTTGGGCCTAAAACTCATACCTGAAATATAAGTATATCTTGAACCTCGAGAAAAGAGAAATTCAGATCCTAAATCAAGAATTAGATCTCCTGCACTCTTTTTTACCTATACCTCTAGAACATCTCAGACATTGCATACCTTACATACTGTTTCTTAAATCATTTAAAGAATGTCGAGAAATCTGGTGTGAAGTACCAGTAATCACTCATCCTAGGCTATTATAACAATTAGCCTATCTGGAAAAAATCACAATAGCCCATATACCTCACAACGCGAGAAAAAGGATAACGGTGGGAGAACCTATGGACACTCGATCAGATATGACAGAAACTAATGATTTGGCTTTACATAGTCCCTTCCCGGTAACACTTCGAGAGCCATAATTCGTGAGAGGAGTTATATCCAATCACTCTTACTGATCCTCTAGTGTTGCAAGTACACATCGGATATCAAGATCCGCCTCGCCAAAGCCTGTAGGAGACCATGCTGCAAACCTAGTCAAGCTGGCCACGCGTTTAAGGATAACATAGGGTCGAATAAGGCAAGATATAGATACCGTGCTCGACCAAGCCAATATTGTCTTCCAATAGTTGCCTGGTGCCACCCAAATCAATACCTTAAAATTTATGAAGTTTCAACAGTAACTCGCCAACTGACAGGACGTCCACGACAATGATATTGCAATCATGATGATGCAGCTGGCAGGTATGGAACAGGAGGTCAAAGGTATCCAAGAGGAAATACTAGGGGAAGTGTCCAAGAAGATAGCAGAATAGGATCAGTAGCAGCAAGCCCATGAAAATGTAACTACCTAGTTACATGGTTGTCTAGATCAGCAAGGACTGGAGGCCCTTGCCTGAGGTGAAACTCTGGGAAAATTAGTGCCAGCTCTGCGCAGTGAGTTGAACCTCCTCCATAACTAGACAGTGACCTGGGATAAAGAGTTCACAGTGCCGCTGGTAGACATACACAACGGCCTCGGAGAACAACGTACAAGCTTACACACTTTGTAAAGGGAGAAAAAAAGATGGCTGCAGTTACTGCAGAAGCTGTCAAGTCTTTATTATTATTATTGTTTTTATATTTCATTAGTCTTACGGAGCCGCGAGAGTATGAAGCTAACTAACGTACAACAATCCTGACACCACCCAAGGGTGCCAGTCTGATATCCCGTCTCATATTGAAAGGTAGTGACGTTCGTTTGGGCCAGCTCATGAGACATAATGATAAAAGGAAATCCTCCAAGCTGCCAGATGCCTAACAAATAAAGAAAATAAAAGTAGTTAAACATAAGCTGCCCTCTTCCTCCTATCAGTTACTGCCTGGTATGTGTGAAGGTAGGTGGGGCACTCCTTGGAGGTGGCCAGGTGATTGTTGCCACAGTTGAGCCAAAGGATGGTATTATGTAGGCACAGCTTGTCTTTGGTGAGGCAGTCTGATTTGCCACAAGTGTGAAGGTGTGCTGGGTGTTCCTGGAAGCAGATCGCACAGTGGGGGGTTTTTGTGTATTGTGACAGGTGGTGACCAAACTTTAAGCATCTGGAGCATTGGGTGTCATGACCAAAGGTGAGGTAATATTGGACTTTCAATTTTCTGCCAAAGAGTAAGAGGCCTCTGGTGAAGGCTTTAGCTCAGGGGGTCTTTGCTGGCAATCGTGAGGACCCTAGCAGAAGCCGGTTTGTTCTTGCGTTGGGCTTCAGTTGTAAGCCATCTGGGGGGACGGGGGAGGTGGGTTCTAGGATTGAAGGTCTCAATTTCTCCCTGGACAGTGGTGAAAGGTGAGGCAGTGGGGATGCCGTGAATGATGACCTTATGCCAGACTTCATCCTTCCTAAAGCTATTGGCAGCAGGGACAGTGGATCTTATAGCTTCCTCAATTGTGAAGCAATGGTTCTTGAGGACTGTAGAGGCAAGGATGTTATCCTGGGTGATGAGGAGGACGTGGTGGTTTGGAGTGAACACAATTGTGGAGACAAGCTGTTTTTTTGATAGATGTATTGATAGCATCACAAATGGCAAGGTGGTTGGTGTTATCAGGGAGTGGTGTTCCATCTCTTTCTATGACTATGGTGCGGTCGCGTTTTGTCAAAACTGGAGTTGTGGAAATTGTGTTTGGTGGGGTGGTTGTAGGCTTAGTGGGGATTGATTTGGCCACTTTCTGGGCCCAGGTCTGTGCTGGTGATCGAACTGGTAGGGGGGTAGGTGGGGTGGTGGTGGCCACGGGTGGCTGTTGTTACTGCTCGGCTTGTAGAGTGGTAACACCGGTGGTCAGGACAGCACTTTGGTCTTTGAGTTCTAGAGTGTCTTTGATGTGCCGTTCCTGGACTACCATCAGGTGCTCTTTAAGGTACCAGAGCCGTATGACCACTTGGTTGGGTTTGTCAATGGTATCAACTAAGACTGAAGCAAGGAATTACAGAGTGAGCACTGGCTCAGAATCATCATCTGGAGGATTGGTGGTATTGCCAACAGTTTGGACAGGGGAGGAAAAGGCTTCACCCATGTTGCTGTCTGCTGGAGATAAGTGTTGTTGGGGGCGTATTTGTAGGTTGAAAGGGGTGGCAAGGGGGTTTGTGGTACCCCTACCGGTCCCTCTGCCTCTGGGGGCCATCAGAGTAGATGGTACAAGCACTCAATTGATAAAAGTAGATAGAAAAACAAATAATAAATGATGATTTGTTGACAAAAAGTCTTTAAATGTATTAGGGGAAGCGGTGAAAACTGGTGGCTGACCAACAACCTCAACAACCTCTACTACCCCCCCCACACATTATCTCCACAACCACATCTTCTCCATTTTCCTATACAGAGATTCCTGTTAAATAAATCACTTTAAACACTTTCCCCAATTTTCAGATCAAAATTCCCACTATCACCCCTTTCTTGGCACATATCTTTGATTTTACCCCAATTTTTACCCCTGAAAACAATATCTCCTACCACCACTATCACAGTTTTGGAGCTCCTGCTCTAAAATTTTGACAGGACTTTCCTGGGGCTATTCCAGATATCCTGTTAAAATTTCAGCTAAGTTCCTGATCTTTTCCTTTCTCTGCTGTTATTTGTTTTATTTTTCTTCTTTGTTTGTTTGTGTTTTATCCTGTTGCCTTTTTTACCTTTTGCTCCCTTTGGTTGCTCTGCCAACTCTAATCCACTTTCCTTATCATTTCCTTACTACTCCTCATAGTAAAAAGGACTTAGAGAAAGATTTCGCATTTTTGAAGCACTCATGCCTATCCATCATACCCACCATAGGACTACTTCCATTCAAATCCCCTTGACTGGTAGCAGTAGTCCTTTGAACTCTACTCTAGGATCTGATCCCCATACCCCACCTGGAAGAAATCCCCCCATGCCTGATCTTACTCTTCCACCAAAGAATACTCACTCCAGAGACAGATATCCTACTCTNAAGATATCTGTACTTCTACTCCCCCTCCCCCTACCTCTGCCCAAAGACCACCTCCCTCTGCTTCTGCCTCCTCTGACATGGATTATACCTTTTCCTTTCCCCCTGCCACTAATACTTCAACATCTAAACTTCCTTGCTTGGAACAATTTCTACATCACTTGGTAGAACAGATTAGGGATGTCCAGCCTGCCTACCCTCAACCTCGACAGGAATTCCTTTCTCAGCTCATTACTAACATTAGCAGCTACTCTAACATTGTCCTACCAGTTATACCTCCTCAAATCCATTCTGACATAGAATCTAGACTGACTAAAAAGGAAAAAACACTTGAACATATACTAACCACCTTAGATAAACTCACTACTCCTGCTCTTGTATCAAGACATGACCCACTGACTACTCCCACCACCACTACCCCTATCCTCCAACCTACTAAAAAGACTTGAGCTAACATTGTTGAACAGGCAACCCTATTGTTACGATCCCTAACCGGTATCAGTTCTTAGCAACGGGTAGACGATACTTCTCTTGTTCTTTCTCGACGATAGTTCTTAGGCCAATGCCTACGATAAGGTGGGAGAGACTCTCGTGTCTCTAGTCCTTATCGCCTATCGTACTCTTTCTTCAACTCGACTCTATACTAGAGTCCTCGTCTCGTAGGTAGGTATTCGTAAAGAGCGTAAAGGTTTTATATTCGTAAAAGCATAAAGCAATAAGTAAGAAAATAACTTAGAACGAAGCGTGAAGAGCCTATTACCTTGGTTTTGTTTTTTTCTTTCCAATTTTTTGGGTTTTGTGAACTTTGTTTTTTTATTATTATTATGTACACGTTGTTATTTAGGGTACCAGAATTCGCATTCAGCGCTAGCTATGATGTAAACAGTCCCCATTCTTCCTCCTACCAGGCCCGACCCTATCCTCAAGTGCCTGTAGGGTAGGACTAAGTGCACCTCTCAGTGTAAAGCAAAGCCCATATCCACGCCGTAAGCGAACCAGGAGTATAAGAGAAACCTAACTAACTACAAGTGGGAAAACATAGGAAGGTAACCATCCTGGACATCACAGACAAAAAGCAAAAAAAACAAATGCGAAATAAAATCCCTGGCCAAGAAAGCCAGATATATGCGCAAGCAGCCGAACCTGTAGATGTATTCCCGGAATGCAAACAAATTGAGATATGGGGGAGCTTGTGGGTACGGTAAGAGAGGATGGTGCAAGAGAGGATGGTGCAGTAGGGTGCCAGCCAAGGAAGGGTGTAGCAGTATGATGCAAGCCTATTCAACAGCCAAGATGGGTGACCAACTAAACAGGACCTTGTCAACTATCGGTAACCGTAGTTGTGTCTTGCTAGATAGTCATCAAAAAAGGAAGAGGGGTGTTAGGCGAACGCCTGATCTCTAGTAAAACTGAGGGACCTAGGCCAAAGTGTTTGAGAGAATCTGTCGAGGAAGGCTCGTCTCGATAAAATAAAGTAAAGTAAAGTAAAGATTTAGCAGGTGAAGGAATTTAATATTGATAAGATCTCGTCTCCATTGCTTGATGATGTCTGTAAAGCTAGGGAGGTACTTCAAGATTTATATTCCATGTCAGAGTGTTCAGGGACTACTTCTAACTACTATGCCCTTGAAGTACCACTTTGGTTTTAATACCTAAATGTCCAGAATCTTATACGTGCGAACTCCGTTTGCCCTCAAAGCTTATCACACCCTTGGGCGGACCTAGAATAGTATTCCTCCATTGTGATGACTGCGCGATTTGTTATACCAAACAGCGGCCTCCAAGTTAGATATACATGTGGACTATTATATTACTCTAGTCTGGTTGACTATTGTTCCAGTAGTCTCTTGGGTTAGGAAGTGATCAAGTTCATGCCAGGGCACCTAGTGTCAATCGCAAGTCCAAGCCTGACATGTTAACGCCTCACTGGGCTGCGACTTATCTAGGTCTTCCATTCTGAGCATGCTTCTCCTTGGTCCGCCGGCCTCTATAGAGGGATCCTATTACCAGGACCAACCAACCTACAGCTAAGCTCAGAAGGATATGGGGGGACTCGGTATACTCTAATATCTTCCACTACCGGGATATCCTGTTAGAGTATTTCACTGCACACGTCCCTTCACCCACGGCCTATAGTTTCAGAAGGGTAACTTTACAGCCTTCTATCTCAATGCACCTACCCTGGATTTCCTCCATTCCACTTCCCAGATGTCGCCTAAGGTCCCCTCCCGTATAACCCGCGAACAGCATGCAGCCAGACGGACGGTGGAGATGTATATGGTGATATGAAGTAGGCTTCATTGGTCTGACATTTTAGTTATGGGACGCAACTCGCGAAATCTCGCTATGACATGAGGGCCCCATAATGGGGCCGGAGGAGTATGTTGGCACTCTGGTAAATCGAGAATCTATGCGCAGTTACCCTACCATGGGTCTGTGGGCATCTCTCGAATTGCCATATACCTAATATGAGCTCCGTCCTACCAGGCTTCGGCTCCAATGCCTTTATAACTTTCTTATGATTTTCTTCTGTATCCATTTTAAGACTTAGTGTGGTCAGTGTGAAAAACCTCCTGTGTTTACTTGGCCACGGTAGGAAAACCTTTTCCTCACTATATTACTTGTACCCTTACTGGCATGTCCAGATTTTCATTAAGAAAATTCTCCACAACTTCGTCCACATTTTCCATACCAGTAGCAGGTGCCCAGCTGTTCTCATATTCTGAATACCCTTGCCATTTACCGAAGTACCATAGTTCCCGCTTTTCCTGATAGCGGCCACGGACCTGTTTCCTGTAAGAACGAATCTCGCTTCTTACTATTTTTTCAACCTCCCCTTGTAGATCACTATCACCGTCCTATAGCTCTATGAGGGGTTGTTGATGATTGTCATGAACTGACTCGCGGTAGGGTTCCAATAGTGCAACATAGAATACAGGGTGAATGTTCCATTGATCGGATAGGTGGAGCTGGAAAGCTGAGGATCCGCATTTTTCCATGATTTGAAACGGACAATATCGCTGGAGACTTAGCCTCTTTGATTTCCATCGGGTTCAAATGTTCTTTGCATTTACTATTACTTCGTCCCTGATCTTGACGTCTGGCTATTGTCGAGCTTTCGGGTCATATTGTTTTCACATTCCTTCACTTGTCTTTTCGTGTGACCCTCTTGCTGGTTCATGTATCATTTTAATATAGTTCGCAAAGCGTGTTGCTTTGGGATTTTGTGCCTCCCCCTCCTTCATCCACCCTGTCAGTCGATGGAAACCGCAGTTCACATAGAATGGTGACATCCTGTGAGCGTTGCTTGCAGAGTTGTTATAGGCATGTTCTGCTAGTGTTAACAGCTGATACCCGTCATCCGGATCCTAGTTGACAAAACTTCGCAGGTATCCTTCCAGAACTTGGTTGGTCCGTTCCATTTTCCCGTCAGTCAGAGGGTGATATGCCATTCCCATTCTTCTCTTAATTTCCGTTGCTTTGCCGAGTGATTCCCAGAGTTCTCCTGCGAACTTTGTGTCCATGGCCCAGACAATATCGGTTAGCAGGCCATGGAGCCTCTATACTTCTCATCGAAATGCGTTAGCGACATCGGTGGCCATAGTGGAGGATTGAANTGATATTCTGGGTCGAGACCGTAATTCGCATAGAAGGGTGTCGTCTTAATTGTTTCTTGTTTTCCGTTGTTGTATGCGAATTCCACTATCGGTAGTAATTCGTCCCAGTTGTCCTGTTGATAATTGATGTATGCTCGCAGATATTGCTCTAATATGCCGTTGGTTCTTTCCGTTTGTCCATCTGTTTGTGGATGGAAGGCTGTGGAAAGTTTCCTTTTGATTCCGAGTTCGTCCGTTATCTCTTTCCATATGCCGGATGTGAATATAGATCCTCGGTCCGAGATGATATCTTAAGGTAGTCCATGCAGACGAAAGATTTCTTTGATGAACGTTGTTGCGAACTGCCGAGCCGTCATATCCATTGTCGTGGGTATGAAGTGACTCATTTTGGTCAGGCGATCCACCACTACCATGACGGAATCATATCCGTTGGCCTTAGGTAGGTCTGTTAAGAAATCCATAGATGTGGATGCCCATGGTTTTCCTGGTCCCTCGTTGGGTTTTAACAACCTATATGGTGCATGTCGTACCACCTTCGTCCTTTGGCATATGTCGCAGTTCTTGACGTATCGTTTGACTGATTCTCTCAGTCCCGGCCAATAGTATTTTCCTGTGATCAGCGCAGTTGTTTTAGCCGTTCCTCCGTGTCCTGCCGGTTTATCGTCGTGCTGTTTTCTGATAAGGTCCGTCCTTATCTTTTCGTTGTCTGGTATCCATATCTTTCCATCGTACCACATATAGTGGTCCTTCCATTCACACAGGCCTAAGGCCACCCCTCTTCTTTCTTTTTCTCCTTTCTCCAGGTCGTTTCTTATCTCCTGGAATTCTTTCTCTTCCGCAATTGCTTTTCTTAGTCCATCGTCGTCTTCGTCCATGATTTCCGTTGATTCCATAGCTTCGAAGTATTCCTTCGGAAGTAGGATTCGATTTTTCTGTTTGATCCGTTCGTCCTCTTTGTCTTGCGGTTTGTCGCTCGCGATTCTGGTCAGGGCGTCTGGTTTTCCTCCTTCTTTCCATGGTCGATATTCGATCTTAAAGTTGTATTTGCTGAGACTTTCCATCCATCGGATTTGGCGGTCGTTGAGTTCCTTCGTTGTCATGAAGGGAACTAAGTTTTTGTGGTCTGTGAGAACTCTGACCTGATGGTCATTGTTCTGTATGTATCTTCTCCATTCTTTGAGTGCTTGAACTATGGCTAATAGTTCTTTGTTGGCCATGTCGTAGTTGCATTCGGCCGGTGTCATCGTCTTCGACCGATAACACACCGGGCGCCATTTCCCATCTTCGCATTTCTGGGATAGCATTCCTGAGCAAACGTATTTCGATGCGTCCGTTTCGCTTGTTGTTTCCCTCCGCGGGTCGAAGTGAACCAGTATTGGCGCCGTTGTGAATTTGGTCCATATGGCGTCATAGGCCACCTGTTCTTTCTCTCCCCATTCCCACTTGACGTCTTTCTTTGTTAGGTTATAAAGGGGTTTTGCCATCCTGCTAAAGCCCTCAATAAACCTCCGGTAAAAGTTACAGAATCCCATGAAACATAGGATGTCTGTTTTGTTTTTTGGTTTTGCCCAGTCCCATATGGCCGCTGTCTTGACTGGGTCCACCTGGATTCCATCTCCATTGATGATAAACCCCAGGTATTCGGTTTCCTTTTTGTGGAACTCGCATTTGGATGGTTTGATCTTCATCCCCGATCTCTACATTTCGTTCATGATGCTGCTGACGTCCTTCCTGTGCTGTCTCTT
>JACCEG010000181.1:0-47925 GCA_014065205.1 Tuber brumale
ATAGAGTATCAAACCGATACTCGAAACCAAACATAAAACATATAGAGTATCAAACCCTATACTATCAGGCTAGAGGCACACCTCGTTTCCTGAAACATATTCAAAACTCAAACAATATCAACTGATATATGAAAATCCTAAACCAGTAACCAGTACCGGTTACAGGTACTTTGTGTTTTTGCGGATGGGATACCAAGAGTGCCACCCTTGATAATATTTCGAGGAAAAGGTGAACGGTTAGGTGGCGAACGGCAACAATATCACCCAGGTGTGGAGGTCGAATTCAATCAAAAGGCATACATGAATGACGGTCTTTTTTTACGCTATATCGATGATTTTCTTGTACCAGTACTTGGAGGCCGGCCATCACTCTTTGCTATTGACTTGATGGGATCTCACAAAACACCTGCGGTTTTAGACAAACTACGTTCATATAATATCACCCCTTCACTCATTCCCGGTGGCTGTACAAGCCTACTTCAACCACTCGATGTTGCCATTAATAAACCATTTAAAGAAATGGTACGTGAGCTTACCGATACTGCTATCTTCGAAGCTGAGAGTGCCGAAGCCTTTCACAAATGGACGGTTAGCCACCGGCAAGTCCTCACAACATCATGCATTGGCGATGCTTTTTACCAATTTCATATGGAAAAGAGCGATCTAATTCGCCGTGTATTTCGGAAAGTAGGACTTTCTCTACCAGTTGATGGGAGTTGTGATATTGAGCTAGACATCAAAGGCTTTTCCGGACTCGAAATTGGAGACTGGCATTGTGATAGGATTGAGGAAGATAATATTGTGGATATCCTAGAGACCAATAGCGGTGATGATGCTATGGAATTTGTACATAGCAATGAATGATTTCCTTTTTCTATTTCAAAAGCATCTTACTATACCACCACCCACTGTTTTGTAGTCAATATGTCATCAAAAAGCAAATATATCACCCTCCATCATAGCCGATCATGCACTCAAAATAGCATACTAAGTGCTCGCTAACGGTATTACTCATATGCCACGGATTCCGCAGATAACGAATTTAACGAGTAAATACGGTACTCATATAGTCTAATCGTTTACTTTGTCTCTAGGATTCCGGAGGATCGTGAACTCGAAGTGGGTGTTTCTTCAAGTTTTATAATTATTGTACTGTACTTGTATCATAAATTGTTTTTCTTCTTCTATATTATTCCTTGGCATGGTTAGTTCATTGCGTTTATTTATACTCGTTCAGTCTAGATGAAGCCAGAGAGCCGGGGATACCAACAGGCTAGCTTTAACTCGACCGCTTGAGTACCCTGAGTGATGTACTAGTACAAGTACTGGAAGATACGCAGTTTCTGAGGTCCCTGACTGAAGTCGCTCTGCTTTCTTCCCACCGGCTGCTCGCCAAAATGGCGACTTCGGTCCAACAACGTAAACACTAATACAATTCATTGGGCATTACTGCGTAGGGTTAGCGTGCGTCTTGCTTGCCGCGTCGGCCAATTCTATTCATCTGCTGTCGACTGCTGTCCACACATATAAGATGGACATATCTTGTTTTTTGTCGTCTTCTGTCTTAGACAAACTGACCAAGTGGGAGCACTGCACAGTAGCAGTGATGCTGTAGTGGCGCATCCTCTCCTATCAGTATCTGCCATGTGACATAGCGCTCGTACAATCCAGCTTCAACCCAAGGCGAGTGCAGCTTGCCATCCCCCAGGATAACAAGCAGCCCCCTACCAACCACCAAGATTTCGGAGATGTGAAGACCTCCGACTAGAATAGATATTACCGTAGCTATATGGCTACGCCTGCACTGACAATTATTAAGGAATGCTGAGGTCCAGTGTCAAATACTGCTTCATCAACTATACCTCAGAAATTAGAAGCAGGTAGAAAGGTAGAACCAAGACAATAGTCATAGTGTTCCTAATTTGGCAACAAAACGACCTTGTAAAGATATTTCATATGGTACAGTCCTCGCATGGCCGAGTTGAAGCCGGACACCCAAGGTGAGAATTCCGATACAAAATGTCTGGCTTCAACTTGGCCGCATGAGGGCAAGTACTCGAGCAAAAAGCCATGGCATAAATAACGCCATGTGGCGAATTATGGTCAAAGTCTAACTCTCGTGGTCCTTGTTGCTGCAATCTCGCTCGCTTTTGAGCCTCACTTTGCTTCACCGCGCTGACAGTGTCTCGGTAACCGGTTAATGCAGTGCCACAGAAGTCCTTTAAATCCACCATTCCCCATCGGACAAGATCCCCCCGATCAGAGACAAAACACCCTGAGAAGGAATATTTCTATCCAGGCGGAGTATAGCTTGAGGGGCCTGAGCTTGCTGGATCTCATTAACCAGTATTTGTAATTTTGTTAACCTACTCCGCTAAGCCTATTGTGGTTTAGACAGCAATCTCTGTTTGATATCTCCGATGGCGGATTTAAAGGATTACTACGGTACTCGCTCGAGTACTCGAGTACTGGATTCTATCTCCCGACTACCGTCAGACCTCGAATAAGCCGACTATCGTAAACCTCGCCAAACTCGCTATGCAGCTAAGGCCACTATGCATGTCATACTACAAATACGATGGGGTGTTTTTCTCCAGTCCGCTTAATCCCTGCCTGGTCCCAAGAGTACCTAGTTCGCATTAGTTCTCAGAATTGGGCTCTTGACTGATCCCTGCATGGTCTCTGGGGTGCGCAGTGAGCCTACGGTAGTTTCTCGGAATGGGGCTCAAGAAGTGTTGTGCTCCAATTGGCCACCACTCCATGCATGATAGCCTTGGCTGCATAGCGAGTTTGGCGAGTTTTTGGGGTATGCAATAGGTGGTCTAAAATTTCCTCAGCGGGAGGAGCAGCGAAATACCCGCTGAAATATACCCTTTCCGGGGTGACGGAAAAATAAAAAACATCACACCTTACTAAGAAAGGCAACCCTAATGTCTCAGTATATCATAATGGTATCGTACAAGCCGATCCTTCGAGTTCCATCCGACCCAGGATTAGCCAAAATTCCGCACAGCGAGATGCATTTCTATATATCTTGTGCAAATCTTGAAAGATTGGTCGGGGCGGCGAGGGGTCCGCCAAAGAAACAAAAGGGGGACAACAGATAGCGACTGTGCCGTACTCTACTGTACTCGAATGGCCTAATCTTTTGTTTTGTCTCCAGAACTCCCGACGATCATTGTATCATAGATTGAATTTTTTCTTTTTCCTTATATTGTTCCTTAACTCAGTGTGGTTGTTTTATCGCGTTATATTTCCACTCGTGCAGTCCGGACGAAGAGGACAGTTGGTGATACCAAGGGTCTTGCTTCAACGCAGCCGCCTGAGCAGAAGCGCAGTCACTCATGTCTCCGGATCGAAGTCGCTTTTCTCTTTTTTTTTTGCCTTTCACTCCCAGCTATGCGCTAAAAGATGCGACTTCGATCCACCAACAAGAGCACTGATAAAACCTTTCACCATGACGTGTTAGTGCAAAGTGCTTTCGCATTCGCCCAGCTTGGTGCGTTGACCATTTCTGCTGGTAGTCGCCCGCAGTCATCTGCTGTCCACCCATCTAAGCGCCACCAAGGCAGTCAGTCCACTCCGTCTAAAGACAAGACATGTCTTGTTTTTTGCGGTCCTCTGTCCCAGACAAACTGGTCAACTGGGAGTACTGTGCGGTAATGGTGGTAACCTATCCTCTCCCTTCAGTATCTGTCGTGTAACACTGTGCGGCTTGAACCCGAAGCTAGCTCAACTTGTCATCCCCATGTAGGCCAGGTTTGACGTTCGTCGCTAGTTTTTCTGATACATTGTTTGCTACCCTGTTCCTTGTTCCCACATGTTAGCAAGCGGCTCCTTACCAACCACCCGATTTCGCAGATGTGTAGACTTCTGATCATACAGAATATCAGCCCCACGGCCACACCTGCGCCGGCACCTGCCGAGGGCCAAACTCTTCTTCGTCACCTATAATTTAGAAACTGATAATAAACAGAAGTAGCACAAAGGCAACTGTAGTCGTGGGTGTCGTGGACGAATTATTTTTCCGAGATATCTCCTAATGCAGCAACACGCACACCCGGAGCCGCCAGGTTAGGCCATGGCTTCCAAGGCCACCCCGCGCACAGAAGAGAGTCCGCGTATGGTGGGGGACCTCCGTAGCCGGGGTAGGGGAGATTGAGGAAATTTCCATATATGAATGGGCACCCTAAACTAGTGGTGTAACACCTCTATCGCTGTTGGCTTCTATTCCCACTGTGGTGATGACTTTTGGAACTCTATCCACATGACAATTCAGCACCTGTATCCATTGGGGATGTGCATACATCTGACATAGTGCAAATGGATGATAGCTGGAGAAGCTTTTTCTACACTAAGGGATTCGTTTCTCGTAGGCCTTCAAGGAAGCATCGACAATATCCCCTACCCCAGTACTTGGCAGATCACCTGGCATCCTAGAAGTGCTGCTCTTGTTTCCCTATTGGTAACATTTTTCTATATTTTTTACATCCAAATCAAAGGCAGAAAATCTGTTGTGGAATGTGTCGAATGTAGTGATTGTAACAACTAGATACAGTACTTGTTTAGTATTATCCCCTCTGGTCCTCGGGAAGATTTTGCTGGCAACACTTGAACACTATGCAATACCTTTATCTTATGAACTTCGCCAGCCCATGATCCGAGATTCATGGTATCTCCCCCCATTTTCTGATTTCCCCTAATTATAGCCCGGTCATTTCGATTCTCCCACCTAGAATTTGTTCCCATTCATACTCGAGTAACCTTATAGTAACAAAATATATTTACATCCTTTCTCTATCAGCTTTAGCCCAGCAGGCTGCCTTATCACTCAATAGAATTATTTTTTTCCCATAGATGCTGTTCCCAAAGGGTTAGGTTTCGACTTTTGCCCTTTTGAACCTCGCGTACCGGTAATGCTCCAGCAATGAAAATCCCGCACCATATATTTAGCAATGTGTGCAGTTCTAGCTAGCCTTGTTTGGTTTGTGTGGGCATGCCTGCAGATCAGGCCAATGCGCAGATTTGGATCTTCCTGGTGGCTGTTCACCTCCTCCTGGATTGTATGGTGCCACCTCCTTTCGCCATCGGCGATTGGCGGGGAGAGGTAGTTAAACGATTTAACCTGAGCTGCATGAATCGTGGGTGTCCCGACTATACTGAATGTTCTACAAGTTCCCAGCAAGAGGAGCCTGCACATTGGAGTCTGAATTTAGTATGGTCGCTCAGATACGCACAGATAATTTGCCATACAAATTGTTGATCCCTGTGTTCAGGTTCTTCTTGCCGGTAACTTGTATCGGTCCCGGGCAAGAAGTACCCGGAAATAGGGGGATCGATTTTGTGTGGGCGCTCGGACACCCAGGGATGTTTTGCCATATACTCGGGTATGAAGGTTAGTGATCGGAAAGGCAGGGGTTTGAGGTCCCCGTGCTCATGGCCGTCAGAGGGAAAAATTTATTTAATTTGGTAGGCACAGCTCTAAGAAGAGTAAAAAGCTTTGACACCTCGAACCCCTGTCTTTCCGATCACTTACTTCCACCCCGGAGTATTCTTCGAATCCTTGTTCCCGGGTACCGTATTAGCTCGACTAAGAGAACCGTGTGCTAGTAGGTTAGATTAAGGTAAAACCAAGCTACTCAGTTGTCGCAATACAACTAGAGGTCAGTGCAATATAAATGAACCCCCAAGCAGCCAATGGGAATTAAGGATTAGAAGAGAAAATAAGCAAAAAAAGACCAGAAAAATATATTCCTCGGCTTTTTGCCAGAGTTCAGTTTGCGCAAGTTCTGCCACACTCCAAGTTAACATACTAGCACACCGCTCTCTTAGACGAGTTAATACGGTACTTTTTTCCTATAAACAAGTACTCCTTGCGCGGAACGAGTACTCCTACATAAGAACAGAGCTCTCCAGCTGTGAGAATCGTACTAGTAGACAGCTAGAGAGCTCTCTCTATTTTCTTCCCTTAAACTTCTCCCGGCTACTCAACCAAGATGGCCAATCTAGGCATCAATCCGACTGCTGGGTCAGATGCTCGCCACACCACCGAACCCTTACCGGATTTCACCCCTCAATTACAACAGCCATCACCACCTTTACCTCCACTCTCTTGGGAAGTCATCAATGAACAAAAAGATTTTTATGATGTGCAAGATCTTGTAGACCCAAGCCCCGGCCTCACCAACGAAAAGCTGAAAGACAGAAAAGAGGACGATGTTGTTATTTTTGACTATTCGCTGGACCCGGGGTATCTGCGGAGAGGTCTTACGGCTGAGGAGGGGGGCTCGTCCTCGAGAATTTCTAGTGCAGACGATGATTTATTCTTACAAGTGTCCAAGAATAGGCTTATGGAGCCCGACCAGTTTGACCAAATAATTAACTCCACCAGGGAACCTCTCTTGACACTGCCAGGGGGGTCACGGTTGGTTATCATGTGAGTTTATCTCCCAAGGCTCTACCTTCTCATTACCCATTTGGGCTATAAACTGGAATCTGTGCGAGTCGAATATATCTTCTATATGCTAATGTTTCGGGGGGTGTTTTCTTTTCCGAAGAGACCTTCCCCAATGTTATGATACATACGTAAGTTGCTTTGCGGCGCGGTCGTAATTTGATCGCCTGAAGCTGTTGCTTACTCGAGACAGGATTGTGGCCTACTGAATCCGATTGGGGAAAAACTAAGCCTTCAGAAAGAAGGGGAAACTACTTTCATGGATGCACACTTGCAAGGAGTTCAAGCACTGCCCGGTCGTGAACGTTTTAGAACAGGGATTTCATTACGGGTACCTTTCAATAAACCACCGGAGTTGCCCAGATCGGATTTACCGGAAGACAGATCCACTCTTTTCATATCAGTTCCATATTTGGGGAAATGTACCAGCAGGATTCGGTTGGGTCCAGAAAGCGAGAGTGTTAGACACTTAGATTTCAAACTACTTGGAGCCAACGTTCCTTACTGTAGAGTTGGGGCAAGCGAGGAGGAGGGTGATGACATAGGGGAGATACTTGTGCATCAGGCACGATATATGATATTCGATAATAGTAAGCTGCTCTTTCCCGCCCGCAGTTGGCCAGATACTTTCGCTAAGTGAATTCCGAAGATACGATGGCGACATTCAGATCTAAGGAGGATAGTTCCAAAGATCAAGTACCACTTCACCGCTTTCAGGAGCGCGTCGGAGCCTTTCGTGCGGTGATTCATATGGTTGCCAATTGTATGGACCTGGAATTATGGACACTGGGGAGGCTTCAAGGCTGCTTGTTCAAACTGGTTTGTCTATTTTCCCCTTTGGGCTAAGAAATCTAGCATTAATTTTTGAGGCGGATCAGGAGGAGGATATCGACCAACTGATATCGGGTGTGGAAATCTACCCCGGTAATTAAGGGATGGTGGGAATTCCCGCTGATGGGCAATTACTAACAGGAGTGAGTTCGACAGAGAGGGTTGTTAAGGATGCCCGGGGGGAGAACGTTCGGAAGGGTGAACAGACCAGACTCCGAGACCTTTTCACCACTCTTAATAGACTCTCGGCAGCTTCGTTGGCTGCGATTTGCGTGGCTGAGCGGCAGATTGTCGTTCTCCAGGACATCCACAACTTGTTTTCGGCAAGCTGCAGGACAAAGGTTAGGGAATCCGATCAGAGATACCGATCCCGGCAGAATCTCTTCCACAAGACTAGTGTCCCGATCCCTATCCTCTCAGCAAAACCCGAGCAGATATTCCCGGCTACCCTGGATACTATTGATGAGATGGTTCATGAGAGGAAATCATTCATCCTAAAAATCAGGGAGTTGGTAGATAATGTAGACGTTAGAAGAAAAATGGTATAATTCCCATATATCAACCCATAGCAAAGGTTCTAACTGCTTGACAGCTTTTTGGATACGGGGCTATCGGCCCCGACGGCACGACCAAGAGTACATCCACCCCAGGCACCCTGATAAATGCATATGCCGCTATACTCGGTACACTATATGTTCCTCTCAGTTATTGGACTTCGGTATTTTACCTCATACCCATGACATCCGTATTCTCTAACAAGAAATGCTATCAGTTTTACGGCATGAATGTGAAGGAATTCGCAGGGGGTTCCAAGACACTACGCGATTTTCGGGTCTCCGCCTTCCCATCGACTGCTATGTTACTAGTGGTGTTGATGATGATCATCAACTTGGAGTTTCTGAACACAATACTCAGACCCATACAAAAGGCGAAATTAATTCCATTTCTCAGGGGAGAAAAACGCAATATAGAGTCGCGGGCGGTACCATAGAACGTTTTCGGGAGATGAGATGACTTATAGGGCTAAATCTTTGGTTATTAGCAGAGTGGAGATGTGTATGTACTGTATGTTGTGAAGAATTTTGACAACAATGGGCTTCCATATAGCGATATAATTGAAAGAGTGTTGGCACTAGCCATCCCAACAGCTGCGTGTGCGGGTGATGGGGTAAAAGGAATATGGGTGGTTCCGGCCGTTTTGACACAACATCTTGGTGGATGAAATGGGGGATGTCTTGGCATACAATTATGCACTTAAAAATACTCTGCTATCTTTGAATTTTATTGGGGCTTGGTTGTTCTTTTATTCATAATAATAATAATATTATTATGATAATACTCGAGAGAAACTCGAATAATTGAACCTGGTGCTAAGACGTCCAAAACCCCCCCTCCTCGGATAGGGGGTGGGGGGGTGAAACACACCGCGAAAAACCCACCGCTTCAGCCTCAACTTAAGACAAAAAAAGGTAAAAAAGTGCAGCACCTCATCAGCAAAGGCAACTCCGGCGTGCTGATGCGAGGTTCAATTATCCGAGTTCTTACCGTATTATTATATGCTATCATACCCAAGTAGGAGAACGCTTCTTTGCTTCAGGAACAAGTGACCAACGGGGGTTGGTGACAATGCTCACATAATGCTATGATAACATGCATACCCCCCCTTTAACGATTGAAGCAGTTCTTCCCCGCGAGTGACAGGTCATGACCGCGTGACTCCCCCCCCAAAGCATCTGGCATCGGATATTAAGTCAAGGCCCCTCGGAAAAAAAAAAAGATAAGATCTATATCTATCACACCGGAGGCGGACGTCGTAGTAAGCTAACAGTTGCATCAAATAGCCACAATATCATATCTCAACGCTCTCAGAGAATATAGTCTAGAATGAGAAACCCCCTACTTCTTAGCTAGGCCTTGTTTGCACCTACTTTACCAACTTGGGGATATCACGACATCCTAGAACAGGGCGTCTTCTGAAAGAAAACAAAAAAACAACACCGGATGCTTTGATTACGTTTTATTTTTATACACCTGGATACCGGTAGCCCAGTTTAGACAACGAAGAAGTGGAATTGAAGAAGAAGAGAACAAAGTTGTTGACCATACCTCCCATGCTCTGCCTACAAAGTATTTAAAATTCCAAGTGAATTCTCTCAACTCTACCGCTATTCTATCTACATAACGCGCCTTAAGAAGACCAACAGCTCCTAATCACCAATCCATAAAAACCTTTCATGGCTACAATTTCAAAGCTCAATCCGTATTGACATTATTACCACTGACATATATAGCACCAGATGTGGGGATCGATCTCGAAAAAAAAAAACTTCCATTCCATGAAGCCCCTTAAATGGTGAAGACTTTCCAGCCTTGCTAAAAACACGCGAAACACGAAAAACAGCGATGTCGATCGAACACCCGCCCATGATGTACAATGATTGGGCGCTACTGCGGCGAACTGCATACAATAACCGAACTGCGAAATGGTGTATCGTGAAACAACCCTCAAGACGGTGAGATGGCGATGCTGAGGAAATGAAACACCCTCCGTGACGGAGTAATCCTATCATGGGATAGTATTATTGTTAGGTTGGGGCACAGTGAGGTCTGCTGCCCTTGGAGAGTAGCTTTGGGTAACACACACTGGTGGGCTATTAGCAGTGTTCGCAAGCGGCCAGTCCGGCCAGGCTTGAGGTCCAGGGCGGCCGGGCTGTAGGCCATAGTCCGGCTTTACCAGCATATCTGACCGGGCCTGGCCGGACTGTAGATATCTGCAGGCTTTCAGATATCCACAGGCATTTTCAGATATCTGCGGGTATCTTTAAATATCGGTAGGCATCTTCTGATATCTCCCGGTATCTTCAGGTATCTGCAGGCATCTTCAAATATCCGCTGTGCACCGATGAAATATTTACTGATCTCATGGCCTATGCCGAAAGCCTGCCGGCTTCGCAAAAGCCTGGCCGGGCCGGACTGTGCATCTGCAGGCTATCTGCAGGCCGGACTGGCCACCTGTGAACGCTGGCTATTAGGCACCACAACATGTATTTAGTCGTGTTACGTTCTCTCCTTTCTTCCCGAGCCTTTTGTGCATAACATCGAACAACGAACACACACTCTCCTTTCGGTCGTTCTCCACACTCCGTGAATTCCAAGTACGTCCCCATCATCACCAAGTGATTATTCCGCCTGCGCTACGACTATTGGCCATCACTCAGTAGGGATGCAGAAACTCTGCTTGCCGACATGCGACTTAAGGCGAGGAGTAGGGAAGATTTCTATTCTCGGAACAACTCGCTCACTCATCAACCTCACAACTGACTGACACGGGTGGCAGGGGCGGAGGTATGAATTGGCCACGACAAAGCATCTTCCTATTATTTCCTCTTTCTTTCGCACACCACACATATCCACTCTCTTCCCCTCCCGTCCGCGCAAATTTCCCTTTCCACCGCGTACTCCCATGCTAACAAGAAAAAAACATAGGCTCCACAAAGACTCCCGCTATCCTGCACAGCCCCTCCAACTCTCCCGTGGCCATACTGCTTCCGACAGATATGATATTTCCTCCCGGTGGGAGCGCGACAGGCGAATTGCGTCCGAGCAGCGAAAGCCCTATCGGAACGATGGATCATTCCTCTCCGAACGGCAAATGAATAGCAATAAGATGCGGCAAAGGACCAGATACCAAAACAAACGGCACCGAAAAGGGACAACAGGCAATGAAATCTTTATGTGAACGGCAAAGCGACAAAGTGCTGAATGGCGAACGGCGTCATGAGCGATGGAGAATATCGCGTATGAGCATACCCAGCAGCCTATATACTTTCCGACAAACCCCAGCGCGGGTATCAACTTCATGATATCCTGCCCGAAGATTAAGTCATCGAATTCTACACTTCACATTTCGAGTCCCGAAGTACTTCGGTATTGTCTAGGGCCTAACAATTAATCTGATAATATTACTATGTATGATGATAGTTTTCCCGGGAATAGTTGCAGGCCAAGACATAGAGAGGAATCTCTAGATAATTCCTATTACGGCAAGTGCATAGCCGGTCACCCACTGGCATGGAGGCGTGAGTGTTTGATTGCTAGAGGCTCTAGAAAATCCTGAATCGTCGGTATCACTGGACGAATCACTTCAGACCTGCGCATTTCATCATGGGTGATTATCTGATTGACAGTCCAACCAGATCTCTCCTTTCTGCCCAAGTGCTAGCCGTATGGAAACAATAATGCAAGGCGGGAACCGGGGGAAGAAAGGGAAAAGTGAAAAGTGAGGAGAAGAAGGGGGTCGGCAGGTATCTCTGGCTTGGGTCTGAATACAAGGGGAAGCAGCCCGCAGCGCAGCCAACGGTTAGAGGGTTTCTTGAGGTACCGCGCTGCAACCACCAAGAGCTATGATACAGACGAGAATAGACACCCTCTAGCGTTCCATTCAGGACAGTTATATCCCAGGACGATTCTCATTGGCTCTAACCGCAAGCCCTACCTGGTGGAAAAGTAGTTTTTAAGAGTGGGTTTGGGAATACAGGTGATGGCGGAGGACAGAAGTGGGAGATGCAGCCCCCGGTGGGGGGCGGAAATGGCATTCGGGAAGCTTCAAGCCACCTCGTGAAAGCTAGTTTGTTTATTCTCCTCTTTGGCTAAGGAAATCTAGCATTAATTTTTGAGGACGACCAGGAGGAGGATATCCACCAATTGATATTAGCCGCAAAAACCTACGAGGGAAATTGTTAGCAGGCGTAGGTACTGGGGTTTTCCGTATGGGAGTTAGGGTATGGAAAAGTCAGTGGACAAGTCTTGGCTGTTATGTATTTCACCTTATATAGAGGGGGACCGGACAGGGAAATACAACGATTGGTCATCCTCCCCTTCACCCAACACACTTCACCCACCACTGCACTTACAGCAACGAAGGGATGAAGGGAATTCCCGCCGATCAACCGCTCCAACTAAAATTAAGATAAAGGGTGGGCCTAATTGGGGAAGGATGAACTAAAACAGAATGAGTATTGGAAGCAAGCCCGGAGAACAAAGATCTTAAGAGAAAGTAGGGAGAGTCAGAGACCTCCTCACCTCTCTTGACAGGCTTTCGGCGGATTTGTTCGCTGCTATGAGCCTAGCTGAACGACAGATTGCCATTCTCTGGGACCTAATCTACGTGTTCTTGGCAAGCAAAACAGAAAATAAAGATCGCGAAAAGAGATACCCACTCCGGCAGAGTCCATTCTACGAAAATTTTGCGGCGATCCCTCTGCTCATAGAAAGCCCTAGTAAATATGGCCGAATTCCCCGGACACTATTGGCGAGGCGGTTTGTAAGGGGAAACCTTTCATCAAGAAGGTCGAACGGCAGGTAGGAGGTATGGGTGTTAGAAGAAAAATTATATAATTCTCATACCCAAACTCATGGTAGGAATACTAAAGACTTGACAGCTTTTTGGATTCTTGAAGTCTGATCACGCCAAAGTGACCTCCTCCGAGAGGAAGGCTCGAGAAACAACTGATCCAATAAAGCGCACCGGGCAGGGCCGGGCTTGTGGTGCGGGGCGGGCTTTACTCGGTTTCGCTGTCGTAGTTACGGCGTTTCTTCCGCACAACTTTTGTACTTCGGTATTCTGCCTCCTGTCCATAATATGGGCGTTTCCTGACAAAAAAAACGTGTCAGTATTTTGGCACGAGAACGACGGAATCCGCAGAGGGTCCCATATCCCCAGCCAATTTTTGGCTCACTGCAGGCAATTTAACTATCTCATCACTTGTACCTGGGATACTGCCTGCCGGGATTATAGAATTGTATCATTTGCTACTGGGTAGGTGGGGGTATGTATGTGTGTTATTAAGGATATTGGCGAGGACAGACTACTAGTACTGTCTCACTCGGTTTGTATTGGCTGGGCTAGGTTCGAGACCCTGTTCTATCATACCCAAAAGGACCACAACGCCACCCACCCAAGCAAAATACCCCCAGATGCCCAGGATCAGAACCATTCATTAGCCTCACGATCAAAAGAGACCTCAGCCACATCCCTTGAAATCATGTATCATATTCCTCAAACTTTCGGGCCAAAACTCCGTGAAATTCAGCTCTGGCGCAAAGTGTTCGGAACGCATACAATACCAACTCCGTTGCACTGTGAAGTTCTCCTATCCGTGGGGGTAAAGGAAAAACAAGGAGGAGGGTTGTTGCTGAAGATCAAGGGCTCAATTCCACTGTATGCGGATATTTACAATTTAGTCTGAAGGGAAGGAGTAAAAATAGCTCGACAATATCATGAATTGAACTCAGAAACTTGGAAACTTATTTTTCCTATATAATATGATCTTTTACCCTTGCAACTGGAGGTGTTCCACAATGCGATTGGCCTAGTATGATATGTACTGTCCATATTCTAAACAATTTGCTCAATAACGGACAAAACAACCCGAGGCACCCCTAACCCAGGAAGGGTTCTCCATGCTAATAAGCACTATCAGGGCTACGCGCGAGCAGCCAGAAATCGAAAGGAAAAATAATAAAAGACGAGTATGGGACGGTGTCGGTCGAAGGAAGCGAGATGATTACTTGCCTAATTGTCCTACCTATAGATGTGCCAGAGACTGCGTTACTATCAATATGACTTCTACCATTTCTTGGATCCCGACGCCCCAAGTACTGTAGTCTGGCAGATGGCCGGACATATTCATACTTTCCATCACTTTGAAGTAATCCTTGTAGCAAGCACTCTTAGCAGGTGTAGGTACTGGGGTTAACCATGTGGGAGTCAGGGTATGGGTGAGTCGGTGGACAAGTCTTGGCTGTTATGTATTTCACCTTATATAGACGGGGAGGGAACGGGGAAATACAACGATTCATCATCCTCCTTTTCATCAACACACACATCCACCCACCGCTACGCTTACAAGCACTACCGAAAGCTCTGCGAGTGAGAGTGCATGTATCATAACTTAGGGCCGCGAAACACAAACTGGCCCTCATCGCGATTCACCACCCTTGTTTGCAGGAGATTGGCCCACTGCCCACTCAAGGATACGACAAAAAAAATCTATTTCATGGAATTCCACAAGAGGGAACTAGTTCCAACCCTGGGTTTCTGTGAAAATGATCTTGAAAAATCGGGGTTGGGCTCGATTTTACCATCATGATAATCTCGCTTGTTTTTTTTGGAACTTAGGGGCTGCCGGGGTCGACGGGCAAGGAAAAGGGACGATTCCCGCAGGGTGTTTGTGGGTCCGAATCATTGTTCCTCTCTTTCCCCCCCCCCCCCTTCCAAAGCCCCCCCCCCGGGATGTCCGAGGTTAGCTCGAACCAGTGGATACGTGGAAGAAGAGCACTGACGGGCTGCGGGGGGGATAGGCCGGTAGCGACGCAAGCACACGGGGAACCGGATTCCCTGATGCTCTAGGTGAGTTGTGGATTGCTGAATATTGGCTACCAGGAAAGGGCGCCAGCGCAGGTGTTGATGTTATCGAAAAAGCAATAACTGCCTACCTCAGTGGGCTTTGGAGGGGTTTTATTTCTGTTCTCCCGTGCGAAAATTATGGAGTTGTGGTTAATTTACTGTTTATTGACATCTTGTATTTCGGGTCCCCTACTGCGCCTCTAGATTCTTAATTCAGGGGTCCTATCCTCCACTCTGCTAATCCACAGGGTAGAATGGATTATTTCCAGAAAGAGCTATCCCGTGAGAAATTGGCATAGTATTATTGCCGCTGTTGAATTTTAGGGTCTCCGGTCCTCCTCAGTTCTGCCGTAGGTCATGTATAGTGGAGGTAGCAGTGCAACGCATGGCTTCCATAAACTTATGCTTGCTACTCGAATATCTATCTAGTCCTTCCAATTATCTAGCAGTCATCCCGGGCTGGACGGCGAGGTTGAGGGCCGTCGGCCGGCACCGAAGCCACCTGCGATCGCGTCACGATGTGCCGGGTGGTCGGAATCCAGCACGGGTATGATAACTAGGAACAACAGATCATCTGGGAGAGTGAAGTGGTGAATGAAATCTCCTTCGAAGAAAAACGGCAGCCAAAATTGAGCGATCGCTAGGCGTAATAATCATATCACATACAAGGGGGTGGGTAGGACGAAAAAAAATAGAAAACTCGGCAAAAGAGAAACATTCAAATGAAGTGCGGCTCAACAGGCGAGTGAGAGTAAACCTCTACAGGGGACCCTTGTGACGGCCATTTGGCGAATGATTGTTAGAACCCAACTCTGGCGGATACTGTTCCTGTACGGTAGCCTTTTAAGCCAGACTCTACACCACTTCACCGAATTGGCGCTATCTCCAGTTTAGCCGTTTAATGCGCTTCTGGATTCTCTTTCCCTATTGCCGGTACCGTCAGAACCTGAAAATAAGCGGACCATGCGATATGTGGTCCAGAACTTTGCCCTCAGGAAAAGGGGCGAATTACTCGCGAAAACATACTAAAGAGAAGAAGAAAACCCCCCAGACCTGACCGGGAAAGGCAACTCCGGCGTCCCGTTGCTGTGCTGTGGGTGGTCCTGTTCTTCATGTTCCGTCCGGTCTAGGATCGGCCAGAATTCAGGACGGGGAGATGCATTTCTATACGGTATATCTTGGACGAATCTTGAAAAATTGCCTGGGGCGGCGAAGGGTCCGGCAAAAAAAAAAAAAATGGGACAACAGAGTGCGGCTGCACTCGAATAGTCTAATCTTTTGCTTTGTCTTCAGAATTCCGGAGAGCCGTGAACGGGAAGCGGGTGTTTCCACAAGTTTATGATTATTGTACAGTATCATAGGTTGGATTTTTCTTTTCTTTTCTATATTGCTCTAACCCGTCCACCTGAGCAGATGAGCGATCACTCATGTCCCTGGATCGAAGTCACCTTTCTTTTCTTTCCCGGCCGACCGGCTACGCGCCAAAAGAGACGACTTCGATCCAACAACAAAAACACTGATAAAATTTTTCACCGCGACGTGCCACTGCAAAGTGCCCTCGCGCGCGCCTTGCTTGGTGCGTTAACTATTTTCGCCGGTAGTCGTCCGGAATCGGCTTCTGTGCACCCATCTAAGGCGGCGCCAAGGCGGTCGGTCCACTCTGTCCAAGGACAAGACGTGCCTTGTTTTTTTGCTGTCCTCGGTCTCAGACAAACTGGTGTATCCATTCCTCTCAGCACCTGCCATGTAACACTGTGCTGATTGAACCCAAATCCAGCACAGCTCGCCATCCCCATACAGGCCTGCGCACGGATTCCGGGTACTGTATCATGTTCGCCTCATGTCGGCGATCTTGCAACCGCCATGACCATCCATTGGTATGTCCTATACTGGCAAGAGGTTGGGAGTTTCGTGCCCCCCTGTCGGTATTTGGAATATTGGCCAATACAGTACCGGTACTGTATTCGTGATGTCGGAGCGCTTTTAAAGAGAACTGCTATTTCATACCATCAAAATTTAGCCCAGATGGGGTGGTATGCAAGAGCAGTTCTTGTTAGAACTCCTTCGACACTACGAGTACCGTACTCTACCTTACTCGAGCATAGGCAAAGGGAACAACGAGCAGGGGGGGTGTGGCGAACAACCCCTCAGGTTTGACTTTCTGCCATCTGATTTTTTGGTGTATTGTTCACTGCCCCTGTTCGTTGTTCCTTCCCCATGTTAACCAGCGACTCCCTACCAACCACCAAAGTTCCGCAGATGGGGCGGACTTCCGATCATACCAAATATTAGCCTTATGACCGGACCTGCGTTGATAGCTGCTGAGGGACACTAAGCCCGGGGGCCAAGCTGTCCTTCGCCAGCTATGCTTCGGAAGCTGACACCAAACAGAGATGGCACGAAGACAACTGTTGTTGTGGGTGACTTGGCCGGATTATTTTTTCGCTCCTGAGGAGACATTTCTCAATACAGCAACACGCGCACCCAGAGCCGCAAGATTAGGCCACGAGTTACGGAGCCACCCCATACACAGAAAAGAGCACTCGAGTACAGTACCGGTATGGTGAGGGACCTCTGCGGCCGGAGCGGGGGAGATTGAGAAAATTCTTACACTTGAATGGACACCTTAAAACGGTCGTGTAGCCCCTATCGCTATTTTGTTTTATCCCCAATGTGGTGGTGCTCTTTGTAACCCAGTCTACGAATCCCTTTGGTACCTTAATGCGGCCTGCACCCGTATCCATCGGGGTGCGCATACATCTGAGATAGTGCCAATGAATGATTCTACCCCGGACATTTCAATTCCCTCTCCTAAAATCTGTCCCCCACTGTACTCCAATAACTCTACGGAAACAGAAATATGTTCACATTTTATTTTATTAACCTTAAGCGAATAGGCTGTCTTATCACCTGATGGGATTTTTTTACTTTTTTTCTTACCTTTTTCGATTTTTTACAGAAGTTGATGTTAACAAATCGTTATGATTTGACTTTGGTCCTCGAGAGCCTCGTGCGGTGATCCAACTACAGAGGTCCCTCACTGTATGCAACACCTTGTGTCGTTCCAGTGAGGCCTGGTTTGGTTTCAGTGGGCATGCTGGCAGATCGAGTTAATCCCCAGATTGGGCTCTGTCTGTTGGCTGTTCACCCACTCCTTTGAATCGTATGGCGCCTCCTCCCCCTGCCAGCGGTGGTTGGCCTCGGGAGGCGGTTAAATTTTTTAACCTGAGCTGCATAAATTGTGGGCGTCTTGACCATGCTGAATGATCCATAAGATTGCAGCTCTCCAATTCTTAACATCTTATAATTAAGACGCTGGAAAGCAGTCTATTTTTCTTCTATCAAACTTCACCTCGCTACCTTGCCAAGATGACCAACCCAGGAATGAGCACTGCTGCTCAGCCAGAGGCTCCTCCCATCATCATGTCCTTACCAGGATCCACCCATCAATCATCACTTCCATCGTCACCCCTACCCGCACTCTCTTGGGAAACTATCAATGAACAAAAAGATTTCTACGATGTGCAAGATCTTGTAGACCCAAGCCCTGGCCTCACCAGCGAAAAGTTAAAAGACAGAAAAGAGGACGATGTCGTGATTTTTGACTATTCACTGGACCCGAGGTACCTGCGTGGAGGTCCTTTGGTTGAGGAGGGGTGCCCTTCCTCAACAAGCTCAAGTGCAGACGATGATTTATTCTTCCAAGTGTCTAAAAATAGGCTCCTGGAGTCCGACCAATTTGACCAAATAATTAGATCTATCAATAACCCTCTCTTAGAACTGTCGCGAGGGTCACGGTTGGTTATTATGTGAGTTCATCTTCCAAGGTTCTACCTTCTCGTTGCCTATTTGGGCTATATACTGGAGTCTTCGCGAGTCGAATTTATCCTCTACATGCTAATATTTCGGGGGGTGTTTTCTGTTTCCAAGAGACTTTCCCCAATGTTATGATGCATACGTAAGTTTCTGTGCGGCGCGGTCGCAATTTTATCCTTTAAAGCTGTTGCTTACTAGAAATAGGATTGTGGTCTACTGAATCCGATTGGGGAAAAACTAAGCCTTCAGAAAGATGGGGAAGCTGCTTTCATGGATGCACACTTGCTAAGAGTTCAAGCACTGCCTGGTTGTGAACGTTTTAGAACAGGGATTTCATTACGGGTACCTTTCAAAAAACCACCGGAGTTGTCCAGATCGGATTTACCGGAAGATATATCCACTCTTTTCATATCAGTTCCATATTTGGGGAAATATACCAGCAGAATTCAATTGGGTCCAGAAAGCGAGAGTGTCAGACTCTTAGATTTCGGACGGCTCGGAGCCGATGTTCCTTACCGTGGAGTTGGGGCAAGCGAGGAGGAGGGAGATGACATAGGGGAGATACTCGTACATCAGGCACGATATATGATATTCGATAATAGTAAGCTACTCTTTTTCGCTTGCTGTTGACCCAAATATTTTTGCTAAGTGATTTCTGCAGATGCAATGGCGACATTCAGATCTAAGGAGGACAGTGCCAATGATCAAGTCCCACTTCACCGCTTTCAGGAACGTATCGGAGCGTTTCGTGCAGTGATCCATATGATTGCCAATCGTATGGACCTGGAATTATGGACACTAAGAAAACTGCAAGCCTCCTTGTGCAAACTAGTTAGTCTATTGTCTCCTTTGACCAAAGAAATTTAACATTAACTTTTGAGGACGATTAGGAGGACGGTATCGACCAAATGGTATCGGGTGTTGAAACCTATCAGGATTCTCAAAGGGTGGAGAGAATTCCCTCTGGTAAGTTGCCACCATCACAATTACAAATAGGAACAAGTCGTACTGAGGGTAAATGGAAAGAGGATTGCGAGCAATTAGGGCAGAATAATATTCGGGGAGGGAAACAGAGGAGAGTCCGATACCTCCTCACCTCCCTTAACAAGCTCTTGGAAGCGTCGTTCGCCGCTATCAGTGTGGCTGAACGTCAGATTGTCGTTCTCCAAGACATTCACAACTTGTTTTTAACGAGCTGCCGAGCAAAGGCTAGAGATTACGACAAGAGATACCGATCCAAGCAGAATCCCTTCCACAAGACTAGTGCCCCGATACCTATCCTCTCAGGAAATACCGAGCAGATATTTCCGGCTACTCTGGACGCTATTGATGGGGTAGTTCATGAGAGGAAATTATTCATCCTGAAAATCAGGGGGTTGGTGGAAAATATGGATATCACAAGAAAAATGGTATAATTCCCATACCTAAACAGATAGCAGAGATTCTAACGGCTCAACAGGTTTTTGGGTTCTTAGGGCCTGATCCAGGATACGCGGTTATTCCCGCTAATGACCATACCAGAGACATAGCTGTGAAGGACTCGCAGATGAATTTTAGTGTCGCTCTACTTGCTGCAGTTTTCGTTCCTTTCATTGCTTGTACTTTGGTATTTTACCTCATACCCACTATACGTGTATTCTCTGACAGGAAATTTTGTTAGTATTTCGGGATGAACGTAAGAGGATTCGACGGATATTCCTACTCGACGTTAGATTTTTGGCTCAACGCTGGCCCAATAATGTCGGTGGCAGTGCTACTGACACTGATTGTCGGGTTCTGGAGACACCCGCTGTTGATAGGATTCAAAGACAAGCTTGCAAGGAAATTAAGTCGATCTCCCAGGAGAAAATCATTCGATGCAGAGAAACAGTAGCACAAAACTGTTTAGGAAGATGAGATGACTTACAGGACTATATTTTTTGTTATTACCTGAGTGGAGACGTGTATGTATCTCATCAAGAATTTTTATGGGGATGGACTTTCGCATAGCGACATGGTTGAAAGGATGTTTGTGCCAGCCACCCCGCCAGCAGGGTGTGAGGGTGATGGGGTAAAAGGAAAATATATAGTTCCGGCCGCCTTGACACTACAGCTCGGTGGATGCAACGGGAGAAGACTCAGCATAGAATCATGCCCTTAAAAATACTCTGCAATCTTTGAATTTTATTAGGTCTTTGTTGTTCTCTTGTTCGTAATACCGTAAGAACTCAAATAATTGAACCTGGCGCTAAGACATCCAAAACTCGCTCTCTTGAATTGGTGGCGAGGGGAAGTACCGCGAAAAACCCACCCCTTCAGCCCCAGCTTAGGACACGAAATGAAAGTACAAAAGTGCCTCACCTTACCAGCAAAGGCAACTCCAACGTCCTTGAGCGAGGTTCAATTATTCCAGTTTTTACAGTATTGTTGGCGCAATACTACTTGCTACCCAGGCAGGGGCATGTTTCTTTGCTTCAGTAACAAGTGACCGAAGGGGGTTGGTAACAACACTCACATAATACTAGCATGCACGCCCCCATGAACGATTAGGGCTGTTTTTTCCTACGAGTGAGAGGTCATGACCACCTGACTCGCCCCCTAAATCATCAGCATTATTGATACTAAGTCTAGATAGAAGAAAACCAAGATACGCACTATCGTACCAGAGACGGGCGTTGCAGGAAGTCAACAGCTCCATCAAGCAGCCACAATATCTCCAAGTTCTCAGAGAATATCGTTTAAAACGAGGAACCTCTAAGTTATCTCTTGGCTAGGCCTTCGCACCTACTGTACCAACTTAGGAATATCAGGATATCTTGAAATGAGCTGTCTTTTGAAAAGAAAAAAGAAAAACCACTAACCCCGGACGCCCTAATTATGTTTTCTATTATACACCTATATTTACCGGTAGCCCAGCCTAGACAACAAATAAGCGGGGCGGGGCAAGAGGCAGAGTTGTTGACCGTACCTCCCGTACCCCCCCTACACAGTTGTTTAAATTCCGGGTGGGTCCACTCAACTCTACGGCTGCGCTATCTGTCTGCCACCTTAAGAAAGCCAACGGCTGCTGGTCACTGGTTCGGAAAAATCGTTTTATGGGTGTTGCTTCAAAGCTCTATTAGTACTGACATTAATGCTACTGAAGCTTAAAGCACCGGGGGGAGAAATCGATCTCGAGACAAACTTCTACTACGTGGACTACAGGACGAGCGCCAATTTTATGACATCCCGCTTGGGAGTTACGTCCTGAGATTTGCCCCCCTTAGCTCAGCTTTCCCCAGTGACCCCAAGCGGCCGGTCCGGTCGAAATTCTCAGCGGCTGCCGAAACCCGGGGGTACCCAGGAAACCGCCAGGTTGAGACTTGGAGCAACCCAGGCAAAGCCGCTAGGTGCCGGGGCCATCCGAATATATCTATGGACAGTCTGCCGGCGTCCCACTTTCCTCATCACTCGGAATGGTATATTTCGCAGTTGCTGAAAACTGTAATACTGAGGAATAAGGAATAAGAGCAAATTTCTCCTGGTTCTATAGATTCCGCCCAGGACAAATAAATCTCATCAACCGATCGGCCACCATGACACCCACATCCTCTCAGCCCTTATACGGTCCTACCTGCAGGCACCACCTATACCATTCTTCACAACTCTACAACCACCCCCGGTGAATATGTATGAACGGAATGATTTTTTTATAGGCAATTAGTCTTAAATAATAAAATCTTTCTTAGTAATGAAACACGAGTGATCACTTGGAACATCCGGCTGCAGGTGACCCAGGACGGGGCCGGCTTTGGTTTCGAAAAGTCGCTTTCTCAGTCCTGCCCGACCGTAATTGAAAAAAGCCTATGTCAGTTCCGCCGTGCTCAAAGCCGGATGGACCGACCACTTGGGTTCACTGGCTTCCCCAGCCCTAAAGTATCACACTTGCGTACTGTACTGTGTAGAGTGTAACCATGCTAGTGTTTACCACTAGTTGAGGAGCTCGAGCCCCTCGAGCCAAGTTATTCCCCGAGCCGAGCCAGCTTGAGCCTGTCCAAACTTGAACTCGAGCCAGACTCGAGCCAGGCTTGAATCTTGTAACAGGTAATATGGAAGAAGATGGGTCCAGGAGGAGACAGGTATCTCAACGAAAATCTTGTTTGACACCGGAAAGCAGGGAAAAGTATGGGAATCTGTTTGCACGCACCAAGGCCGGGGGTACTGTGGCTCTCTTTTTTTTTTTTTTACTCATTTGTATTTCATACTTTGAATGTCATTTTCTCCCCTCAAGTCTATCGCTGTCAGCCTTAGAAAGTGATAACATGTGTCTACTAACAAATCCAGGCTCGAGCGGGCTTGTGGCAAACATTAAACCACGCGCCCGATAATATTATGATGAAGGCTTTCTCCGGAACAGCTGTAGGCCAGGATGTCGAGAGGAATGTCCATAATTCCTATTACGGCAAGTGTATACAGAGGCATAACCGGTAAGCTTTGTATATTTTACTAGTAGCAGTCTTGAACTGGTACTGGGCTAAATGGCTAAATTGGGTAAGCGACGATACACCCAATTCGCTGTGAATCCACTCCCTCACCACCTGCGAGCCGAACACCCCCTGCGAGTGAAATATACAAAACTCACGGGATGTGCCTCCGTAGGTGATTACCGACTGACTTAGCCCCCAAAGTATAAGTGTTTTATTGCTGCGGGCCCTATCAGACCCTGGATCATCAATCTCACTCGACCTGGCACTTCAGACCTGCGCTTTTCATCGTGGGTGATCATCGTAAGAGAAGCCCGAAATCGACGAGCAAAGTGATAAAAGAATATATATAGAAGGGTATCGATGAAAGGAAGAGAGACAGAGTTTTCTTGATTAATCGTCTTATCAATATATGTTCCTGGGGCTGCCCTACTTATAACAACCAGTAGCGCCTATATATAACAACGAGACACTCGCCATTCCCTAAATCTTGATGTCCCAAGCAGTCTTGCAGGTGGCCGGACACATTCATAGTTTTCATGACATTGAGGTAATAATTTTGACAAGCAATGCTGTCTGTCAAGGGTGATAGACAAGGAACAGAAGAGGGGTAAAGGTTTGTGGCAAAGGAGAAGTGTGGGAAGGTGTCATAGAGGAAATTGGTAGTAGAAAGCGATGATTTTCTTGTGCGTTCTTCTGTGTTCTTCTATACCTAGGACCATAGTACTTATACCGATAGGAGGTATGTATATACATCAATCCGAGTCCCAATTTTCCGTGCTCAGCATATTTCCGTCACACTGAAGCAATGTTTCCAGCAAGGATGGCCGAAACCTCCGCGAGTGAGAGTACATTTATTGCAACTTCCTACCACGAAACAAAAGCTTGCCCTCACCGTCACTCATCCACCCGCAAAAACCTACTTGGAACCAGTCTCGTTTGTAGAAGATTGACCTATCATCAACTCGGGGATAGGACCGAAAATGAATTAATTGCATATAATTCTACATGTTTTTGGGACTAGCTCCAACCCCGGGTTTCTGTACAAACGCTCCTGCGAAATCGTATGACAGGCTCGGTTTTGCAGTCATGATATCGCGACGGCCGTCCAAAACCCAGGGGCGAGCTCGACATCGCTTAGGTCGACAGGCAAGAAGAAATGACGATTCCTGCAGCGTGCTCCTGGATCCGAATAATTCTCTCGTTTTGTTTTTTAAGAAAAAAGGCCATCTGCAGAGATGTTTTAGGTTAGCTTGAGCCGGGGGATGAGAGGTGGAAGAGCGTTGATGGGCTGAAATGCGACCAAGTTAGTGGTGATCCAGGTGTTTGAGGTGTCCGCTTTCCCAAAACTGTCAGCGGGAATGTGGGTCACGGAATATTGGCTATTATGCAAGGGTACCGACGTAGGTGTTGACACTGCCGAGAAAGAACTCACTACCTACCATGGGGGTGGGCTTTTTTTCGCTTTGGGGATTTTTTTATCCCTTATCCCGTTCGAAAATAATGAAGTCGTGATTAATTTACTGTCTACTGACATCTTTGTGTTTGGGGTCCCCCACGGCACTTTTAGATTCCCCATTGAGGTGTCCTATCCTCCACTCTGCCAACCCGCGCAAAATAGAATGACTTATTTCCCGAATGGAATATCTTGTGGTCTCAATTTTGCTGGATGTCATGCCTGGTAGGGTAGCAATACGGCGCACGACTTCCGTAAACTTACGTTTGATATTCGAATATCTACCCAGTCCTTGCAATCATCCGGTGGTCATCCTAGACTGGATGACTAGGTTGAGGGCTTGTCGGTCGGCGCTAGAGCTGAATTTACCTACAGGCGCACCGCAGGAGAGTGAAGTGGAGAATGAAATCTCTTTCCAAGAGAAAAGACGGCCAAAATTCAGCAATAGCTAGGCGTAATAACTATTTTATTTGCGCTGGTGGGGGAGAGCAAAAAAATAGGAAACACGACTAAAGAGGAACAATCAAATAAAGTGGGGCTCAATAGGCGAGTGAGAGTAAACCTGTGCTGTACCGGGAACTCTTGCCCTGGCCATATGGCGAATGATCGTCAAAACACAACTCTAGCGGACCCTGTTCTTACAAATCTGGCTCTCCATACTCTACTTCACTACGCTACCGCTAACTCCAGTTGCCGATTAATGCGCTACTACATTCTCTTTCCCTATTACCGTCAGAGCTTGAATAAACGGACCATGCGATATGTTGTCCAAAATCCCAACGAAAGGAAGAGGGGTGAATTACCCTCTAAATATACCCTTTTTGACATAAAGAAGAAGAAGAGAAAACACCGGACCTTACGGGGAAAGGAAACTCCAAGGTCCCGGTAGTGTGCCAAGTTAGGGGCTGGAAAAAGTCTGTCGAACTCTTGGCGCCAAACCACATAGTAAACGCTGCCAATAGTTCGACAGACTTACCCACAACCCCTGTACTCGAGTACCGTACCGGTACAGTACCGGAAGAACTCGAATACTCGAGTAAACGGACCATGTGCTATGACGTTGGAGTTGCCTCTCTTAGTAAGATGTGGTGTTTTTTTACTTTTTCATTTGTCTCGGAGAGCAGGCCTTTCGATGTGTTTTTCGCCCCTTTTCCAGAGGAGGAAATTTTGGACGACATAGCACATGGTCCAATTATTCGAGTTCTTACGGTGCAGCACATGATCCGATTCTCCAAGTTCCATGCGACCCAAAGTCAGCCAAAATTCAGGACAGGAGATGCATTTCTATATGCCTTGAACGAATCTTGGGGAATTTCTCGGGGGGGGCGGGGGGTTCGGCAAAGAAAAGCAAAAATGGGACAACAGAGCGCGAGCGACTGCACTCGAATAGCCGAATCATTTGTTTTGTCTCTAGAATTCCAGAGGATCGTGAATAGGAAGTGGACGTTTCCACAAGTATATGATTATTGGATCATAGATTGGATTTTTTTTCTTCAATATTGTTCCTTAATTTGGTGCGGTTGTTCTATCGCGCTATGTTTCCACTGGCACAGCCCAGACGGTCCAGACGAAGCCGGATAGGGTAGTTGGGGATACCAATGGTTTTGCTTCAACTCCGCCCCCTAAGCAGATGCGCAATCACTCATGTCCCCGGATCGGAGTCGCTTTTCTTTTTCTTCCGCACCAGCTGCTCGCCAAAAGAGGCGATTTCGATCAGGCAACAAACACAGATAAGACTTTTCACCAAGATGTGTTACTGCAAAGTGTTTTCGCGTGCGCCTTGTTTGGTGCGTTGACTATTTCTGCCGGTCGTCCGCGGTCGGCTGCTGTGCGCCCATCTAAGGCCGTGCCAAGGCAGCCATCCCACTCTGTCCAAAGACAGGATATGTCTTGTTTTTTGCTGTCCTCTGCCCCAGACTGCAGATCGACTGGGAGCACTGTGCAATGGCGGTGGCAGTGATGTATCCTCTCCTTTCAGTATTTGCCGTGTAACACTGTGCGGCTTGAACCCAAAGCCATCGCAGCTCGCCATCCCCATACAAGCTTCCACAGGGACCCCGGCTACTGTACTTGTACCGTAAAATCTCGTGAAATCCACTATCTCCGGCCTGACAAAACTCTAACTTGGGAAGGAATAGCGGGTACTAGATGCGGTATCGTGGGATCTGCCAAACCTCGCTAAATGGTGTCAGGCTGTGTTTTACCCCATAAGCTAGACTATACAAGGCTTAGCCAACGGCCAGAGATAGTGGATTTCAAGAGATTATACGGTATTCTGTTTGCCTCATGTTGGTGATCTTGCATCTGCCATGGCAGTCGATCGATATCTCCTACACTGACAAGAAGTTGGAGGTTTCGTGCTGCCCTTGGCGATGTTTGGAACAGTGGCCAACGCGCTACAAGAGTACTGTGCTTCGGAAGCTGACACTGGATCGAGGTGGCACAAAGACAACTGTAGTCGTGGGTGCCTTGGCCGGATTATTTTTACCTCCTGAGACATCTCAATACAGTAACAGGCACACCCAAAACCGCGAGATCAGGCCACCGGTTCCCGAGCCACCCCACACACAGGAAAGAGTACCGGTATGGCAGGGGACCTCAGCGGCCCGGCCGGGGGAGATCGAGAAAATTCTCACATGTGAATGCACGCCCGAGAGTGGTGGTGTAGCCTTTATCGCTATTGTGTTTTATCCCCAATGTAGTGGTGCTTTTTGTAAGCTAGTCTACGAAACCCTTTGGTACCTTAATGCAGCCTGCACCCGTACACATCGAGGGTGCACATACATCTGAGATAGTCCCAATGAATGATATCATAGTAGAAGAAACCGATCCTACGCCAAGTGGAATCGCTTCACGGAGGCCTTCGAAGGAGTCTTACAGTTTCCTCTACAGGGGGGGCCGCAAGTGTAACGGAGCACAAGCGATTTTACACCAAAAATGACCGATTCCACACATTCATTCAGCTACGGAGGCTCGAATTAAAAATAGGATAACTTCATAGAGTGTTTAGAAAGGATGTAGACTATGATACCTGGCCTCTACTGTAACTTCAAAAGAATTTAAATTCTCTGAGGAGCAGTAGCAAGAGGGAACATAACTTTCCTCAAAATAAGGCCAACACCATTGCTTTTAGTAGGAAAACTGACTCGCTGCGGAATTTGACAGTTTAATGGCATAACACTCTTGAGGAGTTGAGAAATGAGTGGGTGGACACTTGTATATAGAAAATGATGTCCTTATTGTTTTCAATAGTTCTATCGAGAGTTTATATTTTTGTGAACTTTCTCGGGAGCGATATCTTGGTGTGAAACCTGCTATTTTTGAGATAAGATCGTTTGTCCCCCGTCGCTTTTTCGGTCCAGCTTGTACAGTACAGTACGGTGACACCTGATAGACCACCTTGCATCCGAAAGGTCAGGATTTTTGCTCGCGTATTTGTGATATTTTCTGTACTCTTCACACCCTAAGATTGTGTAGAAAATCTGTTGTTGATGTGGAAAGCATGTCACATATGGTGATCCTAAGGAATAGGCACTGTACTTGTTTGGTGATATCCCCACTAATTCTGCGGAGCTGGTTGCTGACCGAACACTTTGTTTTCAAGGCATAGAACACCACCCGGTTATACCCCGGACATTTCAATGCCCACTCCTAAAATCCGTCCCTCTTTGCACTATACTCTAATAACGGCACGGAAACAAAAAATATTTACTCTTTATTTTCCATCAGCCCTAAGCGAGCAGGCCGTGCCACCCCCCGGCGAAGTCCCTCCTCCCACGGAAGTTGATGCTAACAAATCTTTCCGATCCGACCTCGTTCCCCCAGAACCTTGTATAGTGCTCCGGCTACAGAGGTCCCTCACCGTATGAAACACCATGGATAGTTCCAGCGACCCTGGGCTGGGTTGAATGGGCATGCTGGCAGATCAAGTTAATGCGCAGATTGGGTTCTGTCTGGTGGCTGTTCACCCACTTCTCAAAATCGTGTGGCGCCTCCTTTCTCCAGCGGCAGTTTGCCTTGCGGGGCGGTTGGATCTTTTAACTTGGGCTGCGTGGATTGTAGGTGCTTCGACCGTGCCGAGTGTTCCGTGGGATCGCGGCTCTCTAATTTTTGACATCCTATAAGAAAGAGGCTAGAAAGCTATTTCTATTTTCCTTCTATCAAACTTCACCTCGCTACTCATCCGAGATGGCCAACCCAGGAATAAGCTCTACTACTCCGCCAGAGACTCTCCCCACCATCGAGCCCTTACCGGGATCCACCCATCAATTATCGCTGACATCGTCACCTTTACCTGCACTCTCTTGGGAAACTATCAATAAAAAAAACGATTTTTACGATCTGCAGGATCTCTTGGACCTAAGCCACGGCCTTACCAGTGAAAAGTTAAAAGACAGAAAAGAGGACGATGTCGTGATCTTTGACTATTTACTGGACCCGTGTTACCTGCACGGTGGTCCTTTAGTTGACGAGGAGGGCCCTTCCGCGAGAAGCTCAAGTACGGATGATGATTTATTCTTCCGAGTGCCAAAGAACATGCTCATGGAGTCCGACCAATTTGACCAAATAATTAACTCTACCGAAGGACCTCTCTTAACAATGTCACGAGGGTCACGGCTGGGTATCATGTGAGTTTATCTTTCACGGCTCCACCTCTTCGTAACCGATTTGGGTTATGAACAAGGTTATGCTGCATACACCTTGATGGCTCCTATGGAAGTCAAATCTATCTTCTAAATGCTGATGCTTCGGGGGGTGTTTTTTCTTTCGAAGAGACTTTCCCCAATGCTATGATACATACGTAAGTTGCTGTGCGGCGCAGTCGTAATTTTATCTTTTAAAGCAGCTGCTTACTAGAAATAGGATTGCGGTCTACTAAATTCAATCGCGGGAAAACTAGGCCTTCAGAAAGAGGGGGAAGCTGCTTTCATGGATGCGCACTTGCGGAGAGTTCAAGCACTACCTGGTCGTGAACGTTTTAGGACAGGGATTTCATTACGGGTACCTTTCAATAAACCACCAGAGTTACCCAGATCGGGTTTACCGGAAGATAGATCTACTCTCTTCATATCAGTTCCATATTTGGGAAAACATACCGGCAGAATTCCATTGGGTCCAGAAAGTGAGAGTGTTAGACTCTTAGATTTCAAACAACTCGGAGCCAATGTTCCTTACCATACAGTTGAGGCAAGCGAGGGGGAGAGAGATGATATAGGCGAGATACTGGTGCATCAAGCACGATATATGATATTTGATAATAGTAAGCTATTCCGCTTGGCTTGCTCTTGGCCCGAATACTTTTGCTAAGTGATTTCTGAAGATACGATGGCGACATTCAGATCTAAGGAGGATAGTGCCAATGATCAAGCCCCACTTCACCGCTTTCAGGAACGTATCGGAGCGTTTCGTGCAGTGATCCACATGATTACCAATCGTATGGACCTGGAATTATGGACACTGGAAAAACTTCAAGCCTCCCTGTGCAAACTGGTTCGTCAATTCCCTCCTTTGGCCTAGGAAATCTTGTATTAATTTTTGGGTGTTATCAGGAGGAAGATATCGACAAAGTGATATTAGATGTAACAACGTGCAATGATAATCCGGGGATGGGGGGGGATCCCGACGATGGACAATTACCAACAAGAGTGGGTCTGACCGACTGGGTTCGTGAGAGAACCCGCCGGGAGGGGAGGAAGAAGAAGAGAGTTCGAGTCCTTCTCACCTCTCTTAACAGGATCTCGGTAGCATTGTTCGCTGCTATTAGCGTGACTGAGCGACAGATTGTCATTCTCCAGGACATTCATGACTTGTTTTTGACAAGCTGCCCCACAAAGGTTGGAGATTACGAAAAGAGATACCGATCCTGGCAGAATCCCTTCCACAAGACTAGTGCTCCAATCCCTATTCTCTCGGAAAACCCCGAGCAGATATTCCCCGCTACATTAGACGCCATTGGTGGGGTGATTGGTGGGAGGAGATCATCCCTCCAGAAAATCAAGCAGTTGGTAGAAAATATAGATATCAGAAGAAAGATGGTATAATTCCCATATCTCAACCCATAGCAAAAATTCTGACGGCTTGACAGCTGTTCGGCTTCTTGGGTCCCGACCCAGAATACGTGGTTATTGGTGCTGATGACACGGCTAAGAATAAATCTGTTCCGGATGCGCAGATGAATGCATATGTCTCTGTCATTGCTGCACTCTATGTTCCCCTGAGTTTTTGGACATCGGTATTTTACCTCATATCCAGGATACCTATATTCTCTAACAAGAAATTCTATCAGTATTTCGGCATGAATGTAAAGGAACTTACAGAAGGTTCCAAGACACTACACAATTTCTGGAGGGCCGCCGGCCCATCGACCGGTCTGTCGATGCTAGTGATAATGCTGATCAGCGGCTGGAGGCCTCGGATGTTCATAGAACTCGGACACAGTCTTAAGGAGATATTACGTCGATTTTGCAGAAGAAAGCCATTCGATATAGAGTCGGAGACCGTAGCACAGAATTGTTTTGGGAGATGAGATGACTTATAGGACTATACCTTTGGTTATTCGCAAAGTGGAGATGTGTATGTACTATATGTTGTCCAGAACTTTGACAAAAAATGGGCTTTTATATGGTGATATGGTTGAAAGAGTGTTGGCACTAGCCACCCCGACAGCTGCGTGTGCGGGTGATGGGGTAAAAGGAATATACGTGGTTCCGGCCATTTTGACACAACATCTTGGTGGATGTAATGGGGGAAGTCTTGTCATACAATTATGCCATTAATAATATCCTTCCATCTTTTGAATTTTATTAGGGCTTTGTTGTTCCCCTACTCATAATATTATGATAATACTCGAGAGAAACTCGAATAATTGAGCCTGCCGCCAAGACGTCCAAAATCCCCTCTCTTGGATAGGGGGGGGGGGTCGGCGCAAACAGCGTCAAAACACACCACTTCAGCCTCAGCTTAAGTCAAAAGAGATCGTAAAAAAGTGTCGGACCTTACCACCAAAGGCGACTCCAACGTCCTAGCACGAGGTTCAATTATTCGAGTCCTTTCCGTACTGCCGCTATCTGCCACCCGAGCAGGAACACGTTTCCCTGCTTCAGTAACAATTGACCAACGGGTGTTGGTGACAACGCTCACATAATGCTATGATAGCATGCATACTCTCTTTACTGATTAAGGCTGTTCTCCGGGCGAGTGACAGGTCATGACCGCCTGACTCACCCCCCCAAAAGCATCCGGCATCTGATATTAAGTCGAGGTCCTTTGATGGGAATTTTTTTTTTTTTTTCAAGACAAGCACTATCACACCAGAGGCGGACGTAGCAGGAAGCCAATAGTTGCATCAAACAGCCAGAATATCTCCAAGTTCTCATGGAATATCATCAAAAATGAGAAACTCCTACCTCTTTGCTAGGTCTTGTTCGCACCTACTGTACCAACTTGGGAATATCACGATATCTTAAAATAATGTCTCTTCTAGAGAAAAAAGAGCAAAGCCGCCCGGGATGCTTTGATTATATTTTATTCTCATACACATGGATCCCTGTAGCCCAGTTTAGACAACAAAGAAGTGGGAAAAGAGAAGAAGAAAACAAAGTTGTTGACCACACCTCCAATACTCTCCCTACACAGTTGTTTAAAATTCCAAGTGAATCCTCTCGACCGTACCGCTGTGCTATCCATATAAGGCGCCTTAAGAATGTCAACGGCTCCTGGTCACCAATCTAGAAAAGCGCTTCGTAGTTGTAATTACCCTGTCCCATTTTTCTTTTAAAACCTGTAAGATGCTAAAATTCTCTCTTGTAGTGCCGTAGACCAATCTCAATATCAGAAACTGTGATTCGATCTCGGACGGAATTTGGCCCTGCTTAACTTACCACCTAAGGTATCTCTTTGCTCTCGAAACATTTTTGCTAGGTTACCCGCTAGGAACACACCGATTCCACCCCCTCCCATCGCAGGGTATCTTGGAGATCCTCCCTCGTGTAGTCGCCAAAATTGTGGGGTCCCCCCCGGTTGTATAGCTGATAGTGGCATATTCCAATCCGGTTACTTTCCTATGATAGCCTTGACGGTAGGGGGATTGTGTTAATATCAAGCAAGCACTCATAAATAAAATATTCCTAGGAACCAGTGTTGAGAGATTATGAAAGGTAAATGTGGCATTTATGGGCAAGATCTTGTTATACAGTTTGCGCATATTTGGCGGGTCGAAGATAAAACCCGCGACGACTCCAGGATGCACCGGACTACCCACCAAAAAGTGCGATCTAATTATCTAATTAAAAGCCTTTCCTTCCTTCTGCCTAAGTTAAGCCTTAGCCACCTGGGAACGGCAGTGCATCCCTGTCGTTCTAGGCGGAACCGAAGGAAGCAAAGGGAGAATAGAAAAGCGGGGATAGCGAGAGGATCGGCACGTATCCCAGGGTTGGTTCGAAATACAAGAAAAAGCATTTGGAAGTGTGCCCAACTGTGGAGGTGGCTCTCGACTCGTAGGTAAGCGCGCAGTGACTGTGAAGAGCTACCGACAAGACTTGATGTCCTCCATCAGTCCTTTCAAGGTAGTGGCGTCAGGGTACGACAGTCTTTGTCCCTGACTGGAAGTCCTACAGGGTAAGTAAGTAACTTTCAAGTGTATTTTTAGGACCGCGAGCGATGACGGGGGATGGAGGGACACTATGTTGCCCACCAGGGTGTGTTGGAATATGTGGCTTCTCGGGATCCGGTTACAAGCTGTTGACCTCATCATATACTCTGGTATATGGAAGCCGAGATGACCACCTTGTCACTACCATAGTTGTGTGATGTGACTGCTATGTACTTGTAGTATATAAGACCTCCGCTTGGGCAGGAAGTAGGGAGGATGGTTGAGTATCGAATTAAGACTTTTACAACAGGGTGTGTGTTAAGCACACGAGTGACATTTCATGATTTCATAATTCCGCGATATCTACTTCCAAAAACTGGGCCCAGTGGGATGAATGGGTTGGGTCGGACTCTTGATATTGAAATTCGTAAACATGACTTCTGTCAGGGGGAAAACCTTTCTTTGTATTTGGGGGCTCTCAAATAACGGGCTCATTGTGCGTGTTTCGCTGTTTTCCACAATCCATGGAAGCATGACGGCGCAGCAATCACCTCCTGCACTCTGTAGGCTTGTAAAGTGTCCATCGAGAGGAGGGGAGAGATGTGGCAACCCCATGTTAAGCCCTCATACCACCAGAATCCGCATTTCCGAGTGAAGGATAAATAAAATAAAGTGCCTCCTTGCGGTATATATTCCAGCTGCTTAATGATATTATATAAGGTACTATATTATTATAAAAGACAGCGGAGGATCGGAGGTTAATTGTCGGGGTTGATCGCGTCACGTCACCCTCCCGGGCCCATAGTCTGTCCAGCCCTTTGCATCCACAGCATATGCCGTCATGACCCAACAAAAGACAGACAATGGACCCCATAGTGTGCCCGTCCGGCGAAAACCTCTAAGGCGGATGGAATAAACTATTGGGGATACTACCTAGGCTTCCCGGAGCATCTTCCAATTGTTAGGATCTAAGAGTATTGTTGGGCCAAAGATCGCAGACCAGTTACCAACCGAGAAAATTACCCCCCGCTGAAGCGAGGTCACGAGGGGCCAAAGATAGTTTGGGGATGCCAAAGCTCCAGATATCACCCGGGCGCCACATGGCGGGAAATTCTCGCCTGCAGGCCAGGTAGAAGCGCATCAACATTAATGATATCACCACTAATGGCACAAAGCATGTTTGAATATCATAGTAGTGTTTAAGCCAAGGAAGTGTTAAGGGTTGGAGTCTTAATGTGTTGGCATAATTCAAGGGCTACGTATAAATCGGGATCGCGGAATAGAGAATAAAGAAACCGACTTGAATAAGGATCGGGGAAAAACCTCTGCTTGAAAGATATAGATAAATTCAGAGAATTGTTAAGTTGAATTAGTGCTTTTTGGTGTGCCGGTGGAGAGCGGCAGGGGTTCCGGGAAGCGTTCAATGGCCTGTAATCAATGTCTTCTGTCTGTTTGAGTGGTTGCCTAGCTGCTATCGTAGTTCCCAAGCCTTCAAGAGTGCCTCCTGTTACAGTAAATGCATAGGATAAGATTGTTTTTTTTTTAAGGAGGTTTGCACACCAAAAGAAATGAGTCGGAATTCCTCGGTAACGCGTTATGTGGGAATGTTCAAGGCGGTGTTAGACTATAGCTGTTAGGAGGGAGCATGGCACAGATAGCAAGCGGCGGTATCACAATGGTAATTATTCATCAAGACAACCGCTCTTGTTCACCAACCCATTGGATTTTTTGATTTTTTTTTCCCATCTCTATCGCTCCAAAGCTCTGTTACATCAATGTTAATATCATACCACGCCGAAAGCTACAGCACCAAACGTGACAATGAATCTTGAGAGAAACTTCTATTCTGCAGGTACCAGCACGAGTAGCAACTCCGTGATGTGAGACTCGGAGATTACGTCATGACGATTTACACATCTTCGCTCTTCTAGTCCTAAAGTACGATACTTGAAGCCTATTGTAAGGGGCAGCGACTTATCTGATATCCTCATAGCCAGGTTTTCATCCCCCCCCCCCCACGTCTCTCCAAGCATCTTCCTGTTTTCCTCGGAATATTCGCAAGCCAAGACACCGAACAAGGTCTCCAGATAATGCCTGTGAAGACACGTTTATAGGTTACGCGATTACTAACTAGCTCGAAAGTATAAGTGCTTTGTTGCGACAAGAAATGAATCATCAACACCAGTCGACATCACACCTCACATCTCCCATCTGAAATATCCACACCACGACATAAAAGGACTGTGGGAGAACTCTTGTGTATGGTGGTGAAGAGGGGCGTTGTTCTTCCCATGATGCAGTGAGAGTATACAAAGTAACTGACCAAAAGTTTGCATCCAAAACAGCGTTGAAAACTGGAGTACGCTAGTACCAGTGTCTAGCGAAAAACAACTAGATCTACCTTCGAAGATAGTTGAGGGTTCACGTTTTGACCGGGTGTCTGGAGGTCTGTTTTCGGCCCTCGGTTGATGGTTGGAATGCTTTCCTCCCAATCGCATAGCATCTCTGGGCCACGCAAATCGCTTACACCATCAGCAACGGATTCTGCTGGATAAAACATTTGCTATACTTTTTTTATTTTTCTTCCCTGTCCAATTGTGTAGAATGAGGCCTGGCTCGTACGAAAAAGTAAACGAAAGCGGTCTTCGGCAATAATTCTCAACTGTTATATATTTACATTAATACATATCGATTAACTGTTTGTCGGTCTCTATCTATAATATTATTTATAAAGAATATTTTACTATACATCCATTGAACAAAAAAATCCGACTCCACAACTGAGGTATTCCCTAGGAGCCAGATACAGGATGATTAGTAGAGGTACCAAGAATGCCTTGCACAAGTCTTCAATATCGGCTGTGAGAAGCTTACCATCTAAGCAGCCCTCCGCCAAGGCATTTTTTGCCTATAGCCCATGCGGTTGTGCCGATATGTGGTTCGGTGATTTGAGCCTTGTGGTGTGAGATCTTCGGTTATGCCGATTCCCGTTACCGTTAGGATTGGATATTGTGGATTATTTTTGTGGATACAATTTTTGGCCCGCGGAGTCTTCACTCAATTATTGCCACCTGTCATATTTGGAAAATATTCTAAACCACCTCAAGGCTCGCACCTATAAAAACTCCTCCCCTCAACGCTTTCTATTCGTTTCTTGCATCACCAGTCCACACGCCCAAGACACCTATCATACGATAGAGAATACCGGTATATCTTCAAAAATACTCATTCTCCTCATACCATCACGTCTCTTTCTATCTGCTCCAAAGAACCTTTCTTTATCCTAGCCACATCACAATGCTCAACAGCAATGCCACGAGAGCGGAAGTCTATGCTGCCATCGTCAGCCACCTGGCAAGTAATCAGGCGCGTAAAAGTTCAGCGCTTCACTTCCTCCTAAGTCGTCTTCAGGTGGCATTCCACCCAAACTCTCTTCCACTACTACCCGGCGCAGAGAGTATCCTATCATGCTACCCTCCAAATCCCTCATTTTCTCGAGGTCGGGAAACATTGGGTAAAGACGCGAGCAGCGTGGAAGAGGACCAGGTGTCTCGCGCTGTTGCCCATAGTGTTGCACGAATAGATCACCTCCGTCAATCATTTTCAGAGATGATGAGGCAGATACTGGAGGAGAAAGATCAAAAGAGACAAGCTGCCATTGCTGGCGATATGGAAAGGATTGGGCTGGAGTGGGGGATCTCTGAGGCGAGGATCCAAATAGTCCAGCTCTGGTTCAAGGGTCGGCGGGGGGATGTAGCCGGCTTGCACGTAACTTCGCCGGTATTCCCTGCCTCTTCCACGGCTTAGTTTAGCGTTTTCTGTTGCTAGGGCCCGTATACCTGAAAGTTGTCTACGACAATGGTTTTGTATTGGCGGGGCTTTGTTTTTGAATGAAATTATTATCATTCAATGGTAATTTCTAAACTCACATTCATCCCCGCTTTCTGCTGCAATCCTAGTAAAGAATAAAAACATGGATTCGAAAAGGTTTCGCTGCGGAAACGTTCTCTCGGAAACATTGAGCAGTGCGTGTGTGGCTACTCCCTATGATTGCATTATCAGCTACAACGCATGAGTAATCCTAATCCCGAGTTTCCCATCATTACCTCACCCATCGGAAATGATCACTCAAGCACCAAATAACATCTTTTGCGACCTCTTCCGATAGATAATAAATTATGCTGCGGTGTCTCTTATCACTCAGAAAAAAGAGAAAAATAATAAAAATAGAAAAGAAAATCCAAACTATCGTACAACTAAATTCACCTCATTGAGACATTTTATTATGAATATTACCGTAACATTTTTTTCTTTCTGTTTGATAAATGTTGGTGTCAAGAGGCCAAATTAGCTTCTAGACACCCCCGCTTGGCACCAGCAACTGCGGAACATTTCATTTTCACCATCTGCGAAATCACAATGTGTGAGTATTAATGCCCACCAAAGTACTGTGGTTATCGGTCTTGTCAATCTAGCATTGACTCCACTTTGAGTTGGCCACGGGAGTTGTGGGCTTCAGGTGCAGCAATGCACGCCATGTGAAATCTGAAAAGCCCCCTATTCTCGGTTGGGAATGGGATATTAGTCAAGCTCTCCTGATATGACGAGAAATGCACTTGACATAGCAAGAATTCTGTCAATTGAAAGTTACTGGAACCAGTAATTCTTATTTACCTCCTTTGCTAGATCTTAGTGTTTCTGTGTCTTATTCCACCGTATTTTTCATAACTGTTTCTTCATTTTCTCTGCTTTCTGTGAGATACCCAAGCTTCGCTTAGGCTTCCTCACTTGCATTCCAAAGGACTGTAGCTCTTTTCATGGGACTACCGCTCTAGATTTTTGAGGATAAATAATGGGGTTATTCTGAACTTATGATGATATATATTATGATGTTTTGACCTTGCAGGATAAGATAGGTAGGTTTGGCAACCCCTTTGTAATTTGGGGGTCCTCAACATACGCTTCTCCGCTCACTGTATATGCCGTACTGCAGCTCAGATACTACTATCCAAGGGGAGCAGAAATTAATTTCATGGTTGAACATTGGTGCTTTCCAACCTGTCCAGGCTTGTTCCGGGCCACAAGATCATTAACTTAGAATCATGATATTGTATATCTATATAAGGCTAGAAATATTGTATCAGCAGGGGTGCAGACATTCAGTAAATGGACTTGAAAGGACATATGGACCACTTCACTGCAAAGGCCGGATGGGCGAAAAAAGTGATGCCAAGAGCAGTAAAGCAAAAGTTTAATATGAAAACAGGCAGGGTATGGCGGACTATCGGTGGTAAAAGATCCAGATGAGCACAATGAAATCCAGAGTTTTTCAAGTAAAAGAATTCACAACCTGTTGAGTATATATCTCGTTGCATGTAATAAGCCTGTTAGTGACCTGTTATGATTTGATACTATTGAAGAACTGCAAGGTGCTTGAGAGGAGTCCCACATACCTTAAAGGTTGTTTAGCATAGTCAGAAGCATTGGGAACCGTGGTGCATTTTGGGCGTAGCCTCATGTCTGATATACTCATATGACAGCATAGTTTCCTTCCTTCATGAACCTCTCCGGACGTCTTGTTGCCTTCTTTGGAATATTTCCACGCCAGGATATCGGTCCTTCAGATAATTCCTGTCAAGGCTAGGGTGTGGACGAATATCAACTAGACTGAAATTATTCGTGTTGGATTGAAACATCTCCGGAATAATCAATACCTTTCACTACGATGAGGATAGAGTGTCTTTTTAATCCCAAAATGGAGTCTGAATAGAATGTTCTTGTGTTCTAGAACAATTCATTAGATGAGGAAGGTTTAAGATGGGTGTCCATAATCAAGCTTGTGAGGTAGTTAACAAGTAGCGTGCCCGCAGATACCATTCTCGGTTCGCAGACCCCCTACTAACTTAATACCTATTAACCAGCATACCTATTAACCACCATACCTATAAAGACACACCGCCCCCCCCCCCCAGAACCCTCGCTTTATATCTTCCATCACCAATCCCAACTCCCAGAGCATTCATCCTACGAGAAGAAACATATTTTTCTCAAATCCCCCCTCCCTGATACCAAATCGTCCATTTCCTTCTTCTTTCTGGAAAGAACCTTTCCCTACCGAAATCACACGATGACGCATACCAGAAACGTAACAAGAGCGGAATTCTATGAGGCAATTTCCAGATACCAAGTGGAATTATCATTCGTCACATGCAATGAGGCACGTAAGGCTTCTGTGCTCCACTTCCTGCTAAACCATCTTGAGGTAGCATTCCACCCAAAGTCGGTTCCACCGATACCCTGCGTAGACATCATTTTATCGCGCTGCCCTGCTAATTGAGGATTCATTCGCGGTTCGGAAACTTTTGAGGATGATATGAGAAATTTGGATACGGAACAGGTTTCTCGCATGATTGTACATTATAACATGCGAATAAACGGCCTCTGCCAATTTTTTTCAGAGATGTTGAGGGAGATCCGGAAGGAGAAGAATCTAGAGAGCCAAGCCGACATTACAGGAAAATTGGAAACGTTAGGGGTCGAGTGGGGGATTTACGAAAGGAGGATTCGAGAAATCCAACTTTGGACTCCCTTGCTGTCATTAATCGAGCTTAGGAGATTGAGATAGTATATAAACAGCAAGCTCACACCTAGACACCATTCTTGGCTGGTTGTCCTGTAACTTGCTTAATACCACATATCTTGGCCAGAACGTATGGCACCACGTGGAACGGCAAACCTATAACACCACACAGTACCGTAGCACTCTTGCTTTATTCCTTCCGTCACGAATCCCAATGCCTAGAGGATTCATCTGATGAGAAACAACTTGTCTTCTGAAGGCTTCCCTCTCCGCAGAAAAAATAGCCTGCTCTCATCTCCTTCAAAACACCTTTCCCCATACCCTAATCACACTCTTACGCTAAACAGAAACGCTAAGAGAGCGGAGGTTCATTCTGCCATCATCAGCTACCACCAGGAGTTATCATACATAGGGCGCAATCATACTTGCGATGCTGCAGAGCTCTGGTTCCCCCTCGGGCATCTCCTGGTGGCATGATACCCAAACAGGTTCCATTAATACTCGGCGCAGAGTGAATTCCATTATATTACCCTTCAGATCCAGCACTATTTCATTGCCGGGAAATATCAGGTCAAGATGAGAGAAAATCGGAAGAAGGCTAGGTGTCTGGTGTCATTGTTCGTAATGGCAGTCAAATCCATCCCCTGTCAGATATTTGGGAGATTACGAGGGAAAACCGGAGGCGCCTGATTGGTTGAGGTAGGCGGCCTTGATTGGCCGTATGGAAAGGTTGGGGAGTAGGGTAGAGGTATCCGGGACCCTCGCTATAACACTCGTGTAACAATCTTTGTTCGCTTATCATACTGCAGGACAAGTGGATGGACACGAAGCATCGCTAACCCTAAATATTCACAAGACTTATTGGGCTGATTATCTATGATAATATTATCATATCATTTGAATCGTGTCCGGAGCTATGTTAGTTCAGCGGGTATGTCTGTACGAGACATACACAGAGTATGGGCAGAAACTAGAATTAGCATTGCACGACATTCTTTTTGAGTATATCATAGTACAGGTATAATACTCGAGTAGTTGAGATATTTGAGTTAGGGTTAGATCATACTTCCTCTGCGTATGTGTGATCCCGGCATACCGTCCCGAGGCAACATAGCTCCCGACACACGATTCTACGAGTTCGCTGACATCCTCCCGGTAGCTTTAGGTGGAAATAGCACATGTAACCTATTGGCCCGGCTGGCCGATCGAACGGGGAAAGTGAACTAGTTAAAAACACACCAAAAAGTTCAAAGTTTAAAAATCTCAATGAACGCCTGACAACTTGAGAAGAACGAAATACAACAGTTGTGGCACGTATCCCACATAAGAACATTATGCTAGAATTGCCCCCCCAACAGCCCTTTTCTTTTGAGCTAAATTTGGAGATTTGATTTTGCTGAAATTTGTGAAGTGAGGGAATTATGGGCAAAATTCACAGTCCGATCCACTTGGCAGCCGGAGTGCGTCTTATCCCATGAGCTATAGTAACCTCCTATGAGCAAAAAGGACTCTTCATATCACGACTACTCAAAAATGATATTATCATAGGCTAAGTGTTTTGGATATTAAAACTGATCGGAATATCCCGATATCTTTATGACAGGATAAGAAGAGATAAATTTATATTTCCTTCCCGCTTCCCCCGCATTATTTTCCCTTCGTGAGAGAAACTTTGTGGTGCTCGAGTCCAGAAGTCATTTTCGCTAGCGTATCTTGGCCTGCATATGCCAAGCATGTGTTTTTTTATCCAGACATCGGTTTGGCTCCTGCACGTGAGCAGGTTCGGCGGATTCGACCTCGATAACTTCAGCCTCAATTAACTCCACGAATACCGGTACTACGAGTACAGTACCGGTGCTTTGTTTTTTTTTAACATCAGATGTGGTTGAATGGGTGACGCCGACTTTGCATTGTTTGAGTTTGAGCGGGGGTTTAAATGTTACCGAGCTTGAATCAACCGCGGTTTTGGGACCAGGCAATCGCTGATCTCTGGCTCGCTGGGTGTTGTAGATTGTAAGTGAACAGGATCACCCACGGTTCCGGGACGAGGCAATTGCTGACCTCTGGCTTGCTGAGTGTTGTAGGATGTGAGTAAATAGGATCAGCTACGGTTCTAGGATAAAGCAATTTCTGACCTCTGGCTTGCTGAGTGTTGTAGGAGGTGAGTGAATAGGATCAACCACGGTTCCGGGGCATGGCAATTGCTGACTTCTGGCTCGCTGAGTGTGGTAGTGGGTAAGTGAACAGGATCAACCACGGTTCCGGGACGAGGCAATTGCTGACCTCTGGCTCGCTGGGTGCTCTAGATTGTAAGTGAAGAGGATCAACCGTAGTTCTGGGACGAGGAAATTGCTGGCCTCTGGCCCGTTGAGTGTTGTAGGATGTGAGTGAACAGGATCACCCGCGGTTCTGAGACGCGGCAATTGCTGACCTCTGACTCATTGAGTATTGTAGGAGGTAAGCGAACGGGATTAACCATGGTTCTAGGACGAGGTAATTGCTAACCTCTGGCTCGCTGATGTTTTGTAGTCGGTGAGTTAACAGGATCTACCGCGGCTCGGGGAGGAGGCAATTGCTGACCTCTGACTCGCTGCATTTTCAGAACTCAAGTGAACAGGACCGACCGTGGCTCTAGCGCGAGAAAGTTGCTAATACCTGGCTTCTTGCTTCCTTCAGGCTGTAAGCCGACTTGCACCCATTTATCAACCGTTGTTCCTACTTTGCTGATATATCTTCCCCGTCGTTCCAGATTGTTCGTAACCGACAACTAATAAAGCCCTCGTTAATGCTACTGGTTCCAGACTAACTTCACTCGCTTCCCACAACAGACGGTAAGCACAGCGAATCTCCACAACATACTTCTTCGCAGCGCTAACCAATTACCGCTCACCCGTGTTAGTTTGTATGTAAAGCCCTATCCCCCCTTCCACTAGCTATTACTTATAATTACTTGGCATTTTGTTACAGCTCGTTAGTAAAACTCTTTTTCCCACTTCCCACTTCCCCCGCTAACGCACAGCTCTTCGCAATCATTTGGGTAACATAGAAAGTGAGTAATATGCCACTAACCCTATCCTTAGAGGACCCCTGTTAACCTGCTTATAGCGCGTGAGTCGTTCCAGTTCATTATCCTTATCCCCCCTCTCCCTGCAGGCTATTATTGACCCCGCGGTAGTTTTGCATTCCAGACGTACCAGATCCGCACGCCTTGCCCGGCCAGGGCATGAGCACTTAGTGCCCCAGCGCTAGTCTTACTTGTAGTGAGCATTGTCCATTTTTCCTCTTTTAGCGAATACTTAAATATCCTACTAACCGTGTAATATACTAAGCGCCCACAGTTGGTTATCGGTCGGAGGTCCGTCGCCCCTTCAATACGCTTGCTAGTTCGTCGCTATGCCCCTCTCCGCACACCCTATGTTACGTGCCGTTGTCGAGATTTGTTTCAGTAAGGGGTATGCTATTTCTATTAGGATGTGGGGATTTGTGGGAGTCGACTATGGGTTGTTTGTAGTGCTTCTATCCTATCATATCGATCTGTTCATTTCTATCTCCATCCGTATACCGTATTGTGATTCTCAAAATGTGACATCTCATGATCTGGTAACCCATCTACCGTATAATCCGGCAAAGGTCGGATTGAAGATAAAGCGAATTAAAGTTAAACTGAGACAAACGAGCCAAGAGGAGGGCACGAAGGGCGCTAACTCGCCAGAGTCTAAGCGTCTAGAGAGCGACTATTGGGCAGATTTAAGAAAATCCCGACTGGCCACAACCCTACTTTTGCCGGATTGTACGGCAATGGATATCTTTCTCCCGCTCTAGCCCCAACCATATAGGAATCACAATATTCCGAGCACGCTAGGCGGAGCCAGAGGAAACCAGGAAGAAGCCGAAAAAGACCCCCGCATCAATAGATATCTCTAACTTAATTGAAAATGAGAAAACAAAGCTTCAGGCAGTCTTGCCAATGCTCTAGAGGCCTCACCGTAAGAAGCTGCTGCGGTCCACCCACTGGTTGCTGAAGAAGTGGATTGATCCATAAAATTCATCATTAGACTTTGGTCCATAAATCTTTTATATTTTAAGTTTTCCATGCAATTCCCATTGGTACTGTTGACTTATTGGAAATCATGGATACTGCTTGTGAGTTCGGGATGCTATTTGCTCGCTCGGATAAAGGTTCCAGGGATGGGATTTAGATCAACGCATCCGCGGGAGTAAATAATGTATCCGCCGGAAGCAAATCATGTATCGTCAGAAAGCAGTGCGGGAGTGTTGCAGGAACTGCGCGGGGCGTAGGCCGCGGACAGTGGGGGTATTTGTGAAGCGTGCCTTTCTTTTGTTGCGGTGGTAGTAAGTAGAAGGAAGGAGGGCCCGGATGGACGGGAGTGGACATCTGTAGTGGGCGGCACGGGGGTTTGATGATGCCTTGTCGCTATTCATTTATACCCCTGCTTTTACCGGTTAATTTGATGAGTCAAGGGATCATGCCAGGTGGAAGTTGAATGGTGAGGAGCAAACTTCCCCACCTACCACGAAGCAATGGGCTGGCAATAGGAGTGGTGGCGTTATTGCGTTACTAATCGTCGTTGCGTTCCTTTTCGTTTCGTCACTGTTTAAAAGGACTTCTTCTCAATCAGGCGTTCTTTAGCGAGGATTTTAGGTAATCAGGATATCGCTCGAAGGAAGGTCGAATCACAAAAGCAACAAAAGCGGCGGGGAGAACGAGGAATCCGAGGACCACTGCCCTTCCTGTACAGTACCGTAGAAAGCTTCCAAACTTGCTACAGTAGGATCTTAAATAATTGAAACCGTGTGCTATGTGGTCGAGAATTTCGAATTGGGAAATAGGGCGAAAGCAACAGCAAGAAAAAAAAGAGGGCTTCTCAATCAACCCCCTTTGAGAGACTTAAAGTGAAGCACAACGCCACAGGATCTTACCAGAGGACGCAGCTCCAACGAAATGTCTTACTGTTCGATCACCTGAGATTCCGCGGTATGCCACCAAAACCACCATTCATGCGGTATGATACAAGTACTGGAGTGTGTGAGGTTCAAAACATGATTTGTAGGTTTCCGAAATCCCCTTACATATATGGGCCTGGCAGTCAACTAGGACAGCCGCATTTCACGAAACTCGGGCATTGCCCGGGAGTCCTTACCAACCGTGGCAGGGACCGATGGGGACATTGAACTGTATGTCTTAGGCGTTTTCTATTCCGAAACAGTACATGCCCACCCAACCTAGTCCCCGGTTTGGCGGGAAATCTCAATACCCTCCTAACTAACCATCAGTATAGGATCTATAATAGAAAGCCCGGGAGATTCCTGACATTGAAACAAATTGAAATACTTAAAATCACTCAGAGGTGACACTCTCGTATTAGTCATGCACGCTCACAAAATGATTGGATATTAAGTGTCACACAACAAGCCTCATCTCCCCGCTTTCTTCAGCCGTTCTCACAAAGTTTTACGGGCACCCAAAATACCCCTATAAGCCATCTTACCATTTCTACGTTCAACCTACTTGTACTCTTCCCACGGAACATCATGGCCCAGACTATAAATATCAAGATCGGCGAGGGCAGTACCCACAGTGGCAACATAACGGGTAGTTTCAACAAAACCGTGTACATGACCGACGAGGATGCGCAGATCATGCGATGGCTCTCCACACTAGAGCCAAATAATAGACATCAAGGCGTGCGCAGCGAGCGCTTTGATGGCGTGGGGGATTGGTTATTGGAAACAAGCGAGTTTCGGGGGTGGAAGGGTGGGGAGCGTCGAGCTGATGGCGCTGTCTTGTTTTGCAGTGGCAATCCGGGAGTGGGGAAGACTTATCTAAGGTAAATGGCAGAGTCCTTTGAAAGAAAAGGGAGAATCGCTGACCACTGGAAATACAAGTTCCCTGGTTATTGACAACCTGTGTGATCAGGTGGGGGAGGAGGATATTATCGTTTCAGGCTTGTACTGCGACTTCCTTGCGCAGCAAGAGCAGACGGTCGACAACATCATGGGAGCCATATTGAAGCAGCTGGTAGGCAGCGGGGGCATCCCAAATTCTCTGCGGGAGGCGTTCCAGAAAGCGAAAAAGGAGTTTGGTGGTAGAGGACTGCGACTTCCGGATCTGATGGGAAGGCTGAAGATCGCGATTGCTTCACTACCCCGAGTTTTTATCTGTATTGATGCACTGGACGAATGCTTACCGAAGCATCTGCCTAAGCTGTTGGAGTTGCTGAGAGATATTGTTTCGGAGTCGCCGGGGACGCGAATATTCCTTACCGGGAGGCCCCATATCAGAGAAGATATCCAAAGATATTTTGGCAAGGTGGTTGTGATACCAATCACTCCTAATATGGATGATATTAGGAGTTATCTGGAGATGAGATTGGACGGGGACACCGATCCGGAGGCGATGAACGATAATTTACGGGCGGATATTATCGAAGTTATCCTAGAGAGGATATCCGACATGTAAGACCACCGAACTTGTCCAATCCATCATTGATCAATACTCACGCGCGATTGTGAGCAGATTCCTACTTGTTTCGCTAAACATCGACGCTATTCTGGGAGAGGTTACAATTCGCCAGAGAAGGAAGAAGCTTGAAGAAATGACAAAGGGAAATGGACTCGGCGATGCCTACACGGCAACAATGACCCGACTGAAGGCCCAGAAGGGAAACAAATCGATACTCGGACTGAGGGTCCTGATGTGGGTGTTGTGTTCGGAACGGCCATTACGGGCCGCGGAGCTCCGTCATGCCTTAGGAGTAGAGATAGGGTCTACGGATCTAGATGTCGATAACATTCCGGCATTACGGACGCTCCTAGCATCTTGTATTGGCCTTGTCACTGTCGAGGCATCTTCATCCACCGTGCGATTAGTGCACTTTACACTCCAAGAACATCTCTCAAGTGATACAACCCTATTCCACAGCCCCCACTCAACAATTGCGGAGGTTTGCCTAACATACCTCAATTTTGAGTGTGTCCGGGGTCTCCCGCCAACACTTCTCCCGGCTCCCGCAACAATGGCACTTTTAGAATATGCTTCTTGCTACTGGGGGGAGCATATAAGAAGGGGGATGACGGAAAATGTAAAAGCGCTTGCGCTAAGACTTCTGGATAGATTTGATGATCATATATCTGCTCAACTAATGTTATTGCACGAGGGGGAAGACCTAGACCTGTTTCTTTATTTTGACGGGACCCGAGGACCTGCTAGATTTACAGGGCTACACGCAGCAGCATTTCTCGGGATTGTGGAGATAGTTGCTGCTGTATTGGAGAAGGGGGAATGTGAGACCAATGCAGTCGGCGTGCTGGGCAGGACGGCACTCGCATGGGCAGCCAGGCGCGGACATGAGGGAGTAGTTAGGATACTTTTGGAACGAGGAGAAGTCAATCCCGACCAGGTAGACACCAAATATGGCAGGACGCCACTCTTGCTGGCCGCTGCGAACGGACACGAGGGGGTATTAAAGATGCTTTTGGAACGAGGGGATGTCAATCCCAACCAGCCAGACACCGCAGTTGGCTGGGCGCCACTCTGGTGGGCTGCTAAGAACGGGCATGAGGGGGTAGTAAAGATGCTTCTGGAACGAGGGGATGTCAATCCAGACCAGGCAGAGACCAGACATGGCGAGACGCCACTCCTGCTGGCCGCTGGGGGCGGACATGAGGGAGTGGTTAGGATACTTTTAAAACGAGGGGATGTCAATCCTGACTTGGCAAACACCAAAGATGGTGGGACACCACTCTCGGCGGCCGCTGCGTGCGGGAGTGAGGGGGTAGTGAAGATGCTTTTGGAACGAGGGGATGTCAATCCCAACCAGGCAGAGACCAGACATGGCCAGACGCCACTCTCGTTGGCCGCACAGTATGAGGAAGAGCTGGTAGTAAAGTTGCTTTTGGAGCGAGGGGATATCAATCCCGAGCAGGCAGACACCAGAGCTGGCTGGACGCCACTCTCGTATGCTGCTTGGAATGGGAATGAGGCGATAGTAAAGATGCTCTTGGAACGGGGGGAAGTCAATCCCAACCAGGCGGAGACCCACTATGGCTGGACGGTACTTTCGCTGGCCGCTGAGAATGGGCATGAGGGGGTAGTAAAGATGCTTTTGGAACGAGGAGATGTCAATCCCGACCAGGCAGGCATATATGGCCAGACACCACTCTCGCGGGCCGCTAAGTACAACAATGAGAGGGTAGTAAAAATGCTTTTGGAACGAGGGGATGTCAATCCCAACCAGGCAGACACCGAATATGGCAGGACGCCACTTTGGTGGGCAGCTAATAAGGGGCATGAGGGGGTAGTAAAGATGCTTTTGGAACGAGGGGAT